>DWNE01000258.1:0-33276 GCA_018249875.1 Cecropterus toxeus | reverse complement strand
TGTCCATGGGCGGCAGTAACCACTTACCATCAGGTGGCCTGCTTGCTCGTTTGCTACTTCATATTTATAAAAAAAAAAGCACTCTGACGATTGTAAGTAAATATATTTTTGGTGAGATAAAATAAAACTCAGGCATATAAAATTCATATTCTCTTATAATTTGATTCATTCAAATATACACAATGTGTCAACAAACTGAACAGCGAGACGCGGGCCGCACACACACACATACACACACCGCGTCGACACGCACGCACACACACACGCGCGCCTGACCGCTCGAACACAGTATCGAGCCGCGAAACTTCTGCACATACGCTTTGTACTTTCTTTTTTTTATTAAAAAAAACATAAAAAGTAAAAATGTTCACTGCTTCATATCGTTCGTTTCGTTATGTAAATATTTTTTTTTTTTTGATAGAGCATGCTAATTAATTTTGAGAGTGGCATGCTATTTGTTATTCGTAATTTTGCTATTGCTATAAATTATATCTGCTATTATAACACACATAGTAATCATAGAAAAAAAGTTTCAATGGCAAATTAAAATAAAAAAAACGATACGAAGCAGTTACATTAACAAAACTGAGAGTTAGGTACATAATGTAACAACATTCCGCTTTCATAAGACAATATTTTTCTCTAAACTTCTCATAAATGCCTATGGTGTATCTCTCAGGTATATTGTCTTATCACAGTGTCATAAAGCATTTGTCCTTACATACTAGTGAGTTAAACATTGCGATCTTATCATTAAATCACCATAAAACACATTTTGTAAAGTCGTCAAGTTGATTCAGAAAATACTTTTTTTTAATTTATTTTTTTCTTCTTCATTATTATGATATTATTCTCTTTAAATTCTCACTCACAGTCTTTTTTTGTTTTTGAGCTAATTCGATAGGGCCTGTGGAATGTCTGATGTCTATCCGAGATGTACCTCACAATATTCGAGACTTACAATAAGGCCGCATCCACACTCGATGGTTATAAATATACAGCGTGAGCGATTCGTGTAAGATTAATTTTATTTTTTACTAATAAATAAAATTCACAAGACCCTCCAGGGTTACGAGTAGATAGTGAATCAGTTTATAGTATAATATAGCTTATATTTGATAATGAATGTGACCATTCAAACTCGCCTACTTACGATATTAAAAGTAAGGAGTAGGGAGAATACGACGTGTTGAAAGGTTGTTGTTACAAAAAAGAAAAAGGGATTCAAAAATTCATATAACGTTTATCACGGACAGTCGCTATAAATTCAGCAGTTAGGAAAAAGAATTTTGACATAAAATATAAATACGTAAGTAAATTTAAATGCCCACGAATCGCTCATGCTGCGTATTAATGGCTCCCCGGTCCTAACGTACGTCCCCCCCCTCGGTTGTCACTTCAGTGTGCGCAGAAGTCTAAACGGCTGACATTATGCGACGGCTCGCTCGTTGTTTTAGCATTAATTGTTATCGAAATTACATATTTACAACTTAAATGTACGGATAACATGAAGGCTTCTCGTGTTAAATTCGAACGACTATCCAAAACCGATCGTGCCTCATTGAAACTTCCCGTCGAGCTGTGACGTCATACCGTGCGAAATGAGCTTTACGACTACTTAAAATTGATTATGTATTACATAATACCATTCTATTGGATTCTATGATCTATGAAACGACAACGAACGCATCATTCAACTGATACGCTTATAAAAATTAGGTAACAATGACATTCTAGATGACGACCATCTACAACACTATATGATGCAAACAATTAACATAAACAAATCTTTAAATATTTACAGAGATAAGCGGGCAAACGTTAAATATATTACAAATATGTACAAATACACATACACTGCCGCGTGGGCAACATTGAGGAAGTTTCAACGACGGCGAGCAAAACAAAAACACCGATTCAACTTTGGATCTTGCCAATTAAAATGAAGTACATACAGTGAATAAACAAAACGTTATGTGCGATAGTAATAAAAAAACAAGACTCCTATTCCAACACTACACACTGCTAGAGCTATTTAAGTAAAATTGTCCATCAAAATTGTATTAAAAATAAAGAGATCACATGTCCTACTACGAATAAGATAAACTTGATACAGTAAAGCTCTCGTTATTCACATGCGATACACGCATCGTAACATATCTATTGGTTTCTCTAAATACTGCGAATAATTCTTTTAAACTATATTTTGTAATGATACAAGGCATTGATGATGATAAATTGTCCAATAGATTCTAAGCGATTCCCCATGATATGTATACATTATAATCATGCAACCTTTTTTCAATAATTTCGATATACATTAAAGAAAGAATAATCAGAACCGTGTATTGCCATCAAATAAATGAAGATAACTGTATATTTCCAATAGATACTATAAGGTTTTATAAAAATATTTTCTTTTTTATGATTGTACTCTTCACCGTAACATATTTTGAATTAATGATAAATAAATAAAACTATTTCAAACGATACACATCATGTGGAAGCACCCTTACATCTGTACTAAATATAATTAGATAGTAACACAGAATATAATATATTTTTTCGAACAAATAAATTTGCGTTATACAGCAAAATAATTTATATTAAATCGGTTGTACATTTGACTATTGCCGAGTTAATTTTAAGGCCATCTTCGTAGGGTTGTGACCATACGCACGTACATACGCAATAATATAATATGATATATTTATTATGCTTCACAATAAGTAGGCATGATAAATGCAAAAAGTACTCACTATTCATGAGAATCACTGCAGTGTTGCTAACATTTTAAAAACTTCAAAAATCCAGGCTTTGAAATAACGAAAATTAAGACTTTGGCGGTGAAAAAAAAGGGTCACCCTAGCTAAATAATCCAAAATTGGCCGCTAAAAAAACAAAATAGGCTTGCATTTGCCCAATTTAAAGACGAAAAACCTGCCTGTAATCGAAAATTGTATCCCCCTTAATAAACCCCCAATTTTTTTACTTCCTAAACATTCCCCTATTTAAATAAAAACCCTAAATTTAGTATAAAAACCCTCAAGTTGGCAACACTGTCAATGTATAGTATTAATTGGTAGAATTTGTATACAATGAATGTGTAGCGCTTTAGTATTTGACATAATCATGTAGATAACTATAGATAAATAACAGACCGCAGAGAAGGCAAGAGGGCGGGACGACGACGGAGCGGTCAGGTGCTTGCAATTAACAAGTATATTAATATTATTAATAATCAATTAGCTAACGATATACAAGTTTGTGCTCGCGGTTCGCACGCCCGGACACGCCCCACCACCGGCCGCCATGTCACTTATAATCCTACTATTAAATTTACAAAAGTCACAGAACAAGGTCACCATGATATGATATTAAAAATCTATCTGTACTTAGAAAAAAATTATACAGTGTCAGTAGTAAAATTTGTATCGTATCAAATTTGATTTTAACCCCATTATTTTTTTTTTATCCTAAAAGTAATATTCAATATAGATACCCTTTTTCATGATTTGGCTCATAATAATATACTTTTTTTTTCATTCATCAACACAGTTCATCCTCTAGATATACGAGAGACGCGTATCCCTATCACAATTGCGTTAGTAACATTAAAAATTAAATACAACAGCACCTATCATTTGATATACATAATTAAATATACGATGAATAAAAATATTCAAAATAATAGCAATAATATATAAGTAATTCCGATGTTGAGGACAAAAAAATAAGCGTAGATACAACTATGCAGTGGTCCAAAAAGTTTTTATGTCTGTTTGTTAATGTAACATTACAAAAGTAGTAAATATCACTTAATTTTCAGTTTTCCGATGAGACAACTAACGCTCCACAACGAGGACTTGGTGCTTACGAGTCTAGTTAAGTCTTTGCTCGGATACTTGAAATGTTGAGCAATAATTCGCAAAATAATGCAACATAACAATATTTACTACGATAAAATGAAAAAAAAAAACTAGTATTATATATTTTACAACGAGTGTTGCTAGCAAACTAAATAGTAAACATTTTAAAGCGAACAAAGAAATGAAATCAGATCAATACCAAAATATACTAATTTTAGCGTGACATTAGTACCCTGAGCAAAGACCAACCAGTCTCTTCCTCTGACTAGTTAATAACGTCATAACTCTCCGATTTCGTTAATACCATATCGACGTCATACCAACAATTGCTTTTAAAAAATAAAGTATGGAATATAAAATATGTTATTCATGTACGAGGTCAGAAATTTTATAGTCAAAAGTTGTAAAATGTTATATAAAAATGTCTATATATTACGTCGATATAATATTAACACTTTCTATCGCAGTAGCATGGAGCACAAAGGTAGATAGAGAGATTTTCAAAAATATTTTTTGCTAAGATTCAAGATGTTTAAAATAACTGATATAAAAAATAAAACAGTATGAAACGTTCTTATCCTGAGAAAGCAATGCAATCTATTTAATTTATTTTAGATTTTATAAGAAGTTTGACTCAAAATACTTGATAATACGATTAATTTGGAATGCCTCGTATACCAGAACATTTCTTCAACCAAAAGTGCAACTCTTTTACTATTAAATTGTTAAAAACCAATGAGAGTTCATCAAAAGTAATAACCTCTAAATAAAAAGGTTAACATTATTATCAACACAGTTTAAATTCTTGCTAGTAATAACTGAAAAGATAAAAATTCAAGTAAAATAAAACGACGAATATAGTCAAATACTAGCAAACTACGCTTGTATGCTCCACACTATGCGTTAAAACTGAACGCCCTAACGACGAACAGTTCAAACCGACCAATCGGAGAGTCCCGTATCACGTGACGCGCACGACTAACACACACATACATTTGTACTACGCCAGTATGCTACCCGCTATCGAACGAACAGCGACTCACCGTCGACCAACTCCCGATTTCAAAATAAAAAAAAAAAATAACACTACATCTAAAAATCCCACCGATAACCAAAAAATGCACGCAACGCCTCATAATTTCAATTCATACCAGTCGGTAGAGCGACGCGAATACTGTTACATCAAATCACAATCAGAGAATGAACTTAACTAAAGGAAAAATGTTTGTGAATTGCCTTTAAATTTCGCGTGGAAACAAACTAATGTCATCATATAAAACCTACTTAAAACTAAGTTGGGAGGTGGTAGACGGCGGCTGGCCGCGTAGGAGACCGTAAATAAAAAAAGACTTACACTAAGCTTTACGCTTCCGTACCTACTTTATGAGAATGTCAGTGCAATATTTAGATACTCGCGTACCTTACGAAAACTTGACAAACAAGCCCGAGTATGTAAAGACCGCGCCCGAATACAGCGCAAATCAAAGGATTATGCTTTTTGATTTGCAACAAACAACCGAAACCGCGTGGAGAACGAGTATACGTGGCGAATACCGAATACACTCGAAAAGTCATTTACAAACTCGTATTCGCGTCTGTTCGTCTGTACTCGTTACCTAAATGTTGCACAAGGACAAAACGGTGAAGAGGATGCGGAAGAGGAGAAGTGCAGGGAAGGACGGGGGGTATGATATCTCGCTGAGAAGTTTGTTGGTACACGATGCGACATTAACCTAAGATCCGCCATTTGTTCTACGCCGTCACCGAACGAACGTCACCGACTAACACGCAACTACGCCGTACCCGATACGCCTAAATAACCACAACATAATTCCTTTGAAACGGTACGATGTTTATGACAAAAGTTTATTTTAAAACGAATATGACGTGAAAACGATCTGCTTCAGGTGGTATATCAATAAAATTGGAGCCTTCCCATGCTTTAATCCAGTAAAAAATCGTCCTGACGCTATAAAACACTATTTTGTCTTACTAGGTCTGAGAAATATAGTTTTTTTTAAATAACCTATATGTCATTGTTGCCATATTTCGATATTTAGTACGTACTTGGTATAATAAATATAGCAACAGTGATAATTTATGAGAGAAGACCCTTGTCATTCAATTCCATCGTACCATTACAAAGACAAAATTGTTCGCACAACACTTACCGATCAGTGAGACATAATAATTGATTTAATGATTATATTATACATTTAAATATTGCAGGCACTTTAAGAAATTTACTTTTTTAATATAAATAGGCTACTTAAAAATATAATTATCCATTATATGAAGACAGTTGATTGTTCAAGAAATTAATTGGAAGTACTTTAATTTATTAAAAACTAATATGGAAAAATATGAATTAGAACTAAATTGCATTAGAATGGAAATAAATGGATGTAATTTTAACTAGAATATGTAAGAAATGCTAAATTATATAAACCGACAATCCTTAGGAAAGTACGAATAAAAAATAAAGGTCATCTGACATACGAAGTGTTTAAAATAAAATATTGCACGCTACTTTAAAACATTGGAATATTGCCCTAGATGAACAAAACTATGCTTAGAGTAACTCGTACAGTGTATGTCACGGCGCGTATTGGCCTAAACTTGGCCGTTGCATTGCCGCGCACTAAAGTATCCCAAAAAAAAATCTCCACAAAGTTAATACTGAAATATTGCTCGAAGAATGCCACAGTCAGCAGTGAACGTACAATTAGAGGTACTATAAATTTCCAAATACGAATTTAGTATCAAAAATAATTAAAATACACTCCTTAAAGATTTAGATTGTAGCCTTTTGAGAATGGCGCGGAAGGTTTATTTTTCTATAATAGTTCTTATTGCTATGAACGTAGAAAATTGGATTAACGTAACTGCGAAATTATTAAGATGCCGTCAGAATGTCAAACCGATATTAAGTCTTAAATAATAAATCTTTAATCCGATATTAAATCTTTAATCTTTGATAAAGTATAATATATGTATAATTTTCAAATGAGCGTTTTATTTAATTTTTGAACGAATTTATCTACTTGTCAAATAAATTAAATTTATCTGAAGACGATTGAAACCCGTTATATAAATCCGCTTCAATAAAGAAGGAACAAATATGTTTGCAGTCCATTTGATGGTAGGAAATTGCCACTTTTATGCATCTGCGATAAATCTGAGATAGATAGTTGCCTGCGAAGTCTAAGTAAGAAAGCCCGATACTTTCTACCTGACGTAAACTTCGCTTTCGATTAATTAAGAATTTGTCAGGTTAAGATGATAATAGTTATTTGTCACGTCAATACAAGCTATCCAAAAAAAAAGTCAACCATTTGCAATGTTGAAAAAAAAAACTCGAATATAAATTCCAAAACTCCAAAACTCCAAAACTGATTTACAACACTAAAGACCGGCTAAATAAACATCTCACTAAGAGATTCGGTAACATTCTGACAGCACCCTATAAACAAAATCCAATATTAGGATAACTAGATCGAAATTATATTCCACCAATAACTACGCAACTAAAGAAAATCGCGAAGTCAAAGTTCCCGGAGAGTAGTACAGAATTGGCACGAATGCTTATGAAATATCGATGGTAAGAAACACTTAAACATTTACATATAAGTCTCACTGATCCACACTAAAAGCGCGGGATTGAATCGACGGCATAATGCACAACATGAACCGTTTATGCCACCGAACCAATTGCACCGAAACGCACACGTCGCAATATATGCCCGGAATAAAAATATCGTCTAAATATTATACAGTGGAGGAATATCAAACACTAATTGGTAAATGGACGTTCTCCACAGTCAACGCGCGAGGATACCGTTAACAGTCATAATTTGAATTTATATATATTTAAAAATATCTTTTTTTCTCATTCACAACCCGGCGAGAAACGAACGGACAGACACCGAAGCCCTCGCTAGTATCACTCGTGTATTATAGTTAGTTTAACATAGAATCCGCCGTCGATCTCCAGCCGAGACAAAACACGTCATCGTAATTCCTCAACTGTACATATTATAATGTAAATTGATAAACTAAGCGTAAATCTCCCGATCAACTAGTAGAACTATTGAAAAAAATATTCATCTTTATTCAATTACTTTTTCATTATTTTTTTTTACAATTTATTTATATACTCATTGACACAATAAGCGTAGGTCCGAATGTTACATCCGAAAGGGTTGACCGTCGAAACGCGTCGAAATAATTACATCTAACTATTTAATATGTTGTTTTTTTACGTTTTATTCGTGCGAATAAAGGAAACGCGAGGATTGCACAGACGCCACATCCTAAACTAACACGCGAACCGCAGATTTTCGATAAAATAATCGCCTCGGCGGTATTGCGAGAGCGACATTAGTATGAGCAGTTTACATATGTACAATTACTAGTAAGATGCATAATCAAAATGGTTTTTTACAACAGGATTTTGTGAATCTAATCGTCAAGTATACAGTTGGATCACTACATTGGAAAGGTTATTTCTAAGCTGAAATGGATAAATATGGAGAATATATACGATAATTATTATTTTCGATTACAAATCGAAAACAACAATCGATGTACACAATACAGATCCGTCAAAATTCAAATATTTCATCTACACATTTTTCTAATCGCCATATACACACAATACGGTATTCCAATAAATCGAGACATCATTTCATTATTGCATAAAAATTAATAATAATCTACGTGACAGGAGATACAACAAAATATTACAAATACATTCTATTATCTAAATACTACAACGTCAATAGCAATAACAATACACTGGAATCCAGTGAAACGTACGGTATGTATTGAGATTGCACATCGACTGTACACATTGATTCAATTGTATTTTTATGATTTGATTGTATTGTTTGTATTCAATGTATTTTTTAAAGTTCTCTGTTAAGATCGAATTCGGAGCGAGACATTATCATTTTAAGCGTAAAATAAAAATACAATTTTATAATTTGTTCAAAGAATGATTCCGAACGACATTTTCTCGTCCAATCAACAACCAACTTTTATAAGCAAGTAATTGAACAAATTAATTTGTGGATCGATTAGGAAAGTTTTAAATTATTGTTGTTACCAATGGATACGGTTCATCTCATGTTAAGAGAGACTGTAAATAAACTCATTATAGAGTTCCAGATGTTCACAAAAAATATTTTATAAGTATAAGGAAAGCGTTGCAGTATTCCAGTTTGAAAAATGTGATTAGACGCTTCCATTAAGTTTTTGTTTCATAAAATTTAAGTGGCATGCAGCCTAAATGATGGTAAATAGGCATGATATTACATTATTTTGCTTTTTTTGCTATAAAAGTTGGATATCGAACGTATAAAATTAAAGGCGGTATTTAGTGAAACATTGAAAAGATTTTGATGAGTACATCCTTCGTCCAAACTTATTTCTTATCAATTTGTCTAGTTCTTTGCAGACTTACATAAACTTAGATCTTCAATGCGTAAGTACAAAACATTCTTGATTGTTGTTCAGTCTTGTATTCTATTGGTCTTCAATATTTCAATATTAAGATTTTATATTTAGAATGTACGCAGATTTAACTCTAGGTAGATTTTCGCTTGACAGTCATGTTCTACCTTTTTGCTTATCATTTCATTTTGTTCTTTCTTTGATCAACTTGTTATCAATCGACGTATGTTCATGCATGCTTGTTTCGAGAGTACGAAATGCTAATCTGGTTAAATCTAGTTACCTCTCTTAGTTTTGTGACGTTTCTATTGGATGATATTTGATAATTTTATTAGTAATCTTCAATTGATTCTGTTCATAATTCTGCGAGAAAATATATACGATGCGTGAGGAAATATAAGTAATTAAAATGAGTTAATGTCCTATACTTGTTTGCCCTCGCCTGTTAGAAATCATCCTTAGTTCTCTTTAATAAATCATACATCAATTTGTATACCTCGAAATTTTGTCTCAGGCTCGACTTTTACCTCTCGCTCCGTTTAAATCGTTCAATTAACCGACCGGGGAATTCCGATCCAAAGTTCATTCTCTTCTGACTCCAAATCAACTGTCAATTAAGTGATCGTTGTCGATGCGTTCGTTGAAGTGAATTTAGAGCTGGTACAGATGGCGCTAGTTGTCGTACAAACGGTTGCAGCCGGTATCATTTTGAAAGGTGTATTACGGCTATTCTTAGTGGTCAGAGAGGTGTAGTTTCTGGTGTTACGTTTAGTTACATTACGGCCGATTCTTGTATAGTTAGTACTAGTTGTTGTACCGGTGGCGCTAGTTGTACCAATGTTTGACGTCGTATAGATGGCGCTAGGAGAGTTAACACTAACGCTTGTTGATGTGACGGTAATTGCATCAAGACAAACACTATTTGTTGTACAGACGACGGTAGTAGCGTTACGACAAACGCTTGATGTGACGGTATTTGCGTTACGAATAACACTTGACGCTGAAGTTCTTTTAATTCCGGAATAATTGGAGCTACTTGTTACACAGATGGCGCAAGTAGCGTTACGATGACCTCTCAAGGTATTGCATGCGGTAGTAGCGTTACGAGAAACGCTTGTTGATTTGACGGTGTCAGTATTGCGATGACCTCTCGAAGCAGTACAGACGGTAGTAGCGTTACGGCAAACGCTTGATGTTACGGTATTTGCGTTACGATTAACACTTGACGTTGCAGTTGCGGTAGTTCCGGCACAGTCAGAGCTCGTGACGGTGTCAGTATTTGCGTTACGAACAACACTTGAAACAGTTTCGGCACATTCAGAGCTGCTCATAACACAGATGGCGCCAGTAGCATTACGATGAGCACTCGAGACAGTACGTAGAGTGGTAGCGTTGCAAACGCTCGCGATGACGGCAGATGTACGGTTGGCGGTGTAGGGGGCGCTCGGAGCGCTCGGCATATGATGCTACCTGCGGCCGATGAGCCCGTTGGAGTTGCTGCTCGCCTGGGGGCACATCTCCAGCTCTACTAGTAGCGGGAAATGATCTGGGGATGATAGAAACTCACGATTAATTTCACTATCAACTGAACTACATGTTCG
Source organism: Cecropterus toxeus (assembly GCA_018249875.1). NCBI lineage: Eukaryota > Metazoa > Arthropoda > Insecta > Lepidoptera > Hesperiidae > Cecropterus > Cecropterus toxeus. The sequence continues at coordinate 22,352 of DWNE01000258.1, read as the reverse complement.
TTTACTATTTCATTCCTATAAAAACTGAAATACCGTATATGAACGAATTTGTGACCCAGTTTCATATTCGTTATACCACAAAAAAAGTTCAAACGTTCCATTCGAAGCAGTCCAAAAAAAAAAGTAACTTCTGGGTGCCAAATATAATGCACAAGTTATTGTAAGATATGAATCTCTCCACCCTACCTTTTAGACTCGTGTTCGACACGACTGGTGTCGAGTACCCATGCATTTGTGACCACTTATCGTCAGGCCAGCTCAAATCAAACTTTCTTATAGCAGAACAACTTTAAAAGATGGACGCACACATTTGACACTTATTTCTAGCGTGAAACTGTTCTTGCGTTTCGTTGGAAGGGTGTGGTTGCCGGCTTACTTAAATACGAGGTAACCATCTTAATCCTCGGGAGTGGCAACGCATCTGTTCTGTATGAAATTTCTCACATATCCATGGGCGGCAGTTACCACTTACCATCAGGTGGACTTGATACTCGGTTGCCACTTCAATCTGATAAAAAAACTTACATTTTATATGGAAAAAGTAGCTTAAATAATTACCTGAAGGTATGTGCGGATGAGGGCACCCCACGACCTTGTGTTCCCTGAACCAGTCCTGTGAGAGAGGACCGAGGAGGCCTAGCGGGGTCATCGTCTGCTTGCTGTAGAATATGTAGTCTATGATGCCCTTGAAGTCGAAACTGAAATGTTCAAGCGTTATATATGAAATAATTTGGCAAAAATTTAATGAATTTATGTACTTCTAAGTCGTTCACTAAATAAAGCGCCGCTGAGCGCAGGCGGCACGTGGATGGGTGACCGATAGAGGTTAAACTTCATGAACGCTTCTATGCCTCAGAGTGCACGGTAAACCTTCAGCTGCAGTACATGCAATATTAAGGGGGGGGTCTGGAGTACCTAAAAGAAAGTGGAAAAGGCAAGAATTACGCGGACAAGGATGCAATTTTACATAGTGGAGGGGGTTTTTCCCAGCAGCGGCAACATAAATCTAACCACCCCTCCAATTATTCCGTGAACGCCACGTTTGGGAAAACTCTATTCATCTTTATCTACTATATCATTACTTGCTAAAGTACGAAGATTTAACTGAACCAGAATTTTTTCAGTGGGTAAAAATCTCATTCTAAGATTCTATTACATATGTACATATATACTAGGGATGTAACGAATTTCAATTTTTGGACATTCACGAATGCGAATACGAATATCGGCTGCCGACATTCACGAATGCGAATATTCAGTAATTTAGTTTTTTTTAAGCCAATTGAATATGCATATACTACATACCTACCAAGTTTAAAAGAGCGTGTATAAAACCACTCACGTGTAGTTAGTGTACGGCATGATGTCCTCGCTGTAGGCGGAGGCGAGCTTGAAGTTGTGCGTGAACTCGTGCTCGGAGCTCGGCATGCGGCGCAGCGACGTCGCGTAGCCGAGCTCCTTGAAGTCGCGGTGGTCGGACGACACGCGCCCAGCTGACAGGAACTCGATCACGCCTGCCAACATTCAACTGTTGTTGACTCGGAATTTTTATTGTATTCCACTTTGATCACCCGGGTGATATCACGTAGGTGATCAAAAGCGACTCATTGGTGATCCGAGACATAAACACCAGAGTGATCATAGGCGACATAAAGAAAACATATTATTTCAGAAGCCTTAATAACCTAAACGTAAAATAATGAAATCATGAAATCAATCATCATAAAATGATGAAATCAAGAATGATGATAATAATAATAAAACATCGTGAATCATCTCTAAAAAAAGAGTTTTCAAAGCGCTCCGAGTCGTCCAGTATCGACCGCAGCAAAGAGCTGAGCATCATCGTCTAAATCAGCTTCAAGTCACAGAGCTACTGATCCTATTGTGTAATTAAATAATAACTCACCAATATCTATCGACAAGCTGAAATATCCAGGCGTAGGGCTAACTGCACGTTTATCAGTATCGAATGTAGCTTGTATCATCATCTAGATCAGCGTCATGACATTAAAAATAACGTCAAAAAACATGTCCCAAAATCCCAGGTTCTAACGTAGAATGAAAAACTAGATCATTACTCACCACTTACAAGCAGCTTATTGAAATACCCGTAGAGCAACAGTTTCTTGTGCTGTTGCTAATCGTTCAGTATATACCGGTTGCTAAGCATCATCGTTTACATTAGCTTCAAGTCACGTACCTTTAAGCCCAACTGTAAAATCTAGTACTAGATCATCACTCACCACTATCGGGCAGCGAGTTGAAGTCCCCGCAGAGCAACAGTTGCACGTTGTCCCGTTGCCCGCTGAGTCGCAACGTACGCGCCGAGTCGTCCAGTATCGACCGCAGCTCGTTGCTGAGCATCATCGTCTGAATGAGCTTCACGTCGCAGAACTCTGGGTCCCAGTGTATGTGGGCGGTGCACACCAGTATTGGTTGCGCGAGCACCGTCGTTTCGGTTGGTATGCCTGGAATTGTTTGTTTGGTAAGAGGGTTTGGACTTCGTGTCATCCCGTGTAGCGTTATAGAAATGTCTGTTATTTTATAAATTTGAACGATAAATAATCTTTGACATGTATTGATATGTATTATCGTTAAACGCTGTGTAAAAAAAAACTAACTTTAGTTACGTTTTATGTGACTTTTGAATTGCTTTCATGGTATTTAAATGGTCGTTTCGGTTGGTACTCGTATGTCTGGTTTGTTTGGTATGAAGATTTGGACTTTGTGTTGTTCTGTGTAGCGTTATCGCAATATCTATAATATAATAGACTGTCGTATGTTTTGAAAAATATCCTTGGTAGCGTTTTTGTGTGATTTTGATTGTCGTTCCTGATTCTGTCTCCTGTCTGGAATGGTTGGTTTTGAATGAGGGGCTTGGACTTTGTGTTGTTCCGTACTGTGAGATCGAAATATCAGTCATATTGTCGTTTTATGCTATCACTAAAGACTAAGTTTGATAACGTTCCTTATGTGGTAGGCATTTAAAGTTATATCATGGTATACAAATGATTCGTATTAAGACGTTAAGATCTTAAAAAAATATGGGTCTAGAGTGAACTTTTTTAAAAAGCTAGGTGTGTTATTTCACAGATTCTGTTAAATTAGTTATTTTAAAATTTTCAATTTTTTTAATGGATACATGATAATTTGTATCTTTAAAAGAATTGGTACGAACAGCATAAATCGAAATCTACATAAATATTGCAAATTTAAACTTGACTTTGGTTTGGCTTTGATCCCAACTTATTTTTTGTTTTATGCTAATCTTTAGCGCTACGGATAATGGATCGTTGTTATGTACTTGTTCGAGCCTGTTATATTATATCTATATAGAAAATAAAGTTCACCACAATGTTGTATGTACATGGCGTAGCAATTCAACGTGGATCTTTAAAAAGAAAACTTAATTACTATTATAGTGCCCACATAGTCTCTAGTGCCCTTAGTACGAATAAATTACATTTTCTACAAACGATCATTGTAAACATTTCCCTACATACATTGCAATTAGGGTTTGGGTCCCGGGAAGTCTCGTGTCTCAAAGTCCCGGGATATTTCATAATTTTAGTTGTCTCGAGTCTCGAGAGGAGACAAGATTGTTGAAATTGTTAGCAAAGAAGTCCAATTAATGCGCTAGTTGATTATTTAAAGAGACTGATTTATGGGTCTGTTTTATTATTTATATTTAGCTTATTTAAATATGGAACAATTCTGTTACTATGAGAATTAATAACGTTTTTATTATGGCCAAGTATAGCCTTAACATTAGAATGACTATCACTAAAATTACCAGATTATAGTAAAGTTGTTAGGAATTAGTATGATTTTTAACAAAGGTCATTTTATAACTATCAGATTTAATTTATTAAAACAGAATCAGTGTGTGATTGAGTGTGTGAAAAGAAATAAACAAAGCATTTATAAGGATTTAAATTAATGCTAAAGTAATGTCAGTTGAGAATGTAAGAAGTTAAAAAAAGATGATCCATCGGTGATCATCTTTTTGTGTCTTTTTTGTTGTAATGACCGTGTCTAAATCACTATGTGTCAGTTGATGGTGTAAGAAGTTATAAAAAAGATGATCACCTGACTTACCGTTCTCCCACGCTGCCTCCTTCGTCTTCAAGAGGGCCGCTAGACCGATGTTGTCCTTCGGCATCACGCGGTTCAACATGTTGTCCGAGCCCTCGCTGTTCGCCATCGCGAGCTGGTTGAATTCTATTAGGTGTTCCTTTACTAGTGCGAACCTGGAATTTGTTTTTATTATTTAGTATTATCTTCTTTGTTTCTTTGTGCCGAGTGGTTTTGGTCTTGAATGACACTAGGCCTTCCTCCCCTGGATGTCGTAGGAGGCGACTAAGGAACAAAATTCAGGAGTTAAGCAACGGCGTCTTTCTGTATATCAACACTTACTGAGATCAACAAGCATGTAGTGGTTTAGCGGGGCGGAGGGGCGGTCCACCACGGGCGGCACATCTTGGGGGGCGGCAAAAACAGATTTGGCAACCTTGTTTTTTCATCAATTTAGATATTTCTTAGTCGTCAAGCTAGATGTCGTTTTTTTTTGGTCGTCAAAATTTGTATAATGTGTGGCGAGTTCAACTTCCGCCCCGGGCGGCGTAAGACCACGCTACGCCACTGCAAGCATGACGGGTGCTATTAGCAATAACCTCTATTAGGCGAAGTCCAGCAGTGCACTTCAAAAGGCTTTGTTATGGTTGCAGCAAACGAATACATTTCCGCCTGATCGTATAAACCGCTATAGCGTTACAGTCCTTGAGGATTAAGTTGAAAACACTCGAGTGACTTTAACTTAATGGCTCACCTTTATATGAGGTGACCACCTCAGTCCTCGGAAGTAGCAACGCATCTGTGATCGACTTCATATAGAACCCCTGTTCTATATGAAGTTGCTTACAATTGTTCATGTGCGGCAGTAACCACTTACCAACCGGTTGACTGCTTGCTCGTTTGTTGCTTCATTAATAAAGAATAAAAAATTAAAACACCTTTGAAACGTCTTATTTCAATTGCATTTTTGTGTTCTATTTGTAAATGCAAACTACGTGTGCAAACAAGCTTGCATCTGATGATAAGAGATTACTGCCATCTGCAAGCAACTTCATATAGAACAGGGTTTCTATTTGAAGTGAAACAACAGACGCGTTGCTTTTGAGGACTAAGATGGTCGGCTCATATGGAAGCGAGCCGGCAACCACACACTTCCATCGAAACGCAAAAACTGTTTCACAATGGAAATAGGTGTGGCGATTGTACATCCCCAGTCGAACTACACTGCTTCTACCACCTGGTAAATACCGTGTTCTTTTACAGAATTAAAAGCTTAACCCTAAGACCTGATTAACAACATCTTACTTGGCAGATCTAAAGAAGATAGCGCATCCGTCCACGTATTTCCGTTCAGATTCGGACATGGTTTTGGCGCGCGATTTCGGTGAGAATATGCCGTCGTAGCCGTCCTGCTTTAACTCCGGCAAGAAGAAATTGTAAAACTGGTCCGTTTCTACTTCCTGGAAAAGAAAACAACAGTTATATATCAATAGATTTTAATAATAACTACAGTTTCTTATACATAATTCTCATCTTACATCGAAGAACTATGACATTTCTGTGACTCAAGTGTATTGGATTTTGAACTTGCACATCAGCTTTGAAACTCATTAACAGTCATTTTTAATGTTATAGGCGATGTAATACCAACAGATTATTATTGTTACTAAGTATAACGGTGAAAAAACCTACATTAGCTGTATACAATCTACATTCGGATAGCAGAATGCCACGATAGTTTTAGATCAGATCGAAAGAGATCAGTTCCTAATATTGGAACATGATTTTTTTATTATGAAAGTAGCAAACGAACATGCGGTCCATCTAATGCTAAGTGGCCACTGCCGGGTTGATTATATATGTCCATACGGGACATATATAATCAACCCCAGGTGTTACCTGAGGATAGACACAAATGCGTTACTATCCCTGAGGACTAGTTGGAACGTAGCGGATATCTTCCTTACCACACCCTTTAGACCAGAACATGGCACACTAAATAACACTGCTGTTATTACTTACAAATAGGTCTGGCGGCTTCCGGAGTCGAAACACAAAGAGTTCTATCACCTTCCAAGAATACAGCAATACATAAAAAACTCAAATACTATATTAAACAAATCTAAATACATCCAGAGATTCACGTACCGTCGGTAGAAGCACAAGCGATACAAAACAAGGAATACTAACGACGGCGTTTACACAAAGCTCTTCCGACCAGACCGTAGGAACCGTAGTGATCGATGGCACAGCTGAGGCGCCATTCAAGCGAACATCTCGCATACACCTCGGGGGTACATCACACCGCGCCGGCGGACCGACATTGACAGATTATTTAATGGGATACAATTGTGGTGTGCGGCGCTCTAGATGGTCAATCTTTTAGATTAATGGAGTGTTTACTGGATACGTAATGGTCAGTTAGGTGCAAATACATCTTCGACTGCGGACCTCACACGCACGGACGAGATAAGGATCGGTTTCAATTTTCAAACGGTCACTTTTACGATGCGATCTGTTGCAAAGGGATTCGCAAATGCTTTGATTAAAATATTTTGGAACTTTTTGCATTGCTCTTCCTAATATAGTTGAATATATAGAAGAGTTCACGTTATTTATCTTATTGACGTCCACAAGGCATGTTTCGTGACCTTACACGCGATGCAGAGTGGTTCCGGGTTCGAACTCGGTAAGGCCACTGTCAAAATAATGTTTTAGATATCTGCTTTGACTTTGAATGTTTGTGTAATATCTCTGTATCCGTCTGAAGTTACACATGTTTAGCTAAAAGTATACTTATACTACATATACCTTCTTCTTACTAGTCGTGCCACGCAGTTTCACCCAAGTTTAGTAAAGAACAATCTATTAAAAACAAACAAACATAATGTGATTTTATATATGCTAAAGCCTTCTGCGATAAATTTACTATTTAACACAAAAATATTTTTTCAATTCGAGCCAGTAGTTCCTGAGATTAGCGCGTTCAACTAAACAAGCTCTACTCCTTTATAATATTAGTAAGTATAGAAGTATAGAAGTTCAATGCTTATAACTATGCTCAAGAATCGATGGACTCATATGAATTGTACTCATATGTATGTAGGATACATAATTTCTATCTAGGCGGTCTAATTGCAATAGTCTATTGGTTCGCATCGGAGCACGCGACCGACCACCTACGCGCAATTATTTGGAATAGACCAAGTTTTAACAATGACGAACGCGTGGATCGCATGTGGAATATACGAGTCGAGGTGGTGAGGAATATTTACGATTCAGGACATACCTTCACGTGCTATCTAAAATATTATCGAGAATGAAGCGCTAAATCTATGCAATTTTATGATATATCTCAATGCATATCTGAGTTAGCTCTTGATGTTTACCTAAACCTGTTGCGTCTGCGTTGGTGAAGTAAATAAATAAGATCAAAATAAAAAAATACAGTCGAATTGAGAATCTCTTCCTTTTTTGAAGTCGGTTAACAAAGTTGAATATTTTTATAGGAGATTATGGGCAACTCTACCTGTAAGCTAATGATGTCAGCGGAGTAGTGTCTAATTTCATCCAAAATGCCCTTCTTCCTGTAGTCCCACTCCAGCGCCCAACTGGGGCAGTAACCGTACATCTGTCTTGTCGCGTATTTGTCGCAGAGCACGTTGTAGCACATCACCGTGAAAATACCTGAAACAATAAATCGTTCCTATATAAGGGTATCTGTAATAAGCAATATCGCGACACGTGTCTTAGAAAATACAAGTTCCTTGTATTACATCAACAGATAACGAGCGAGAGTGAAGAGCAGACAGTTTCTATTTCTACACAAACGTCCCCATTCAATTCGCAATCACATGTCAAGCGGACATCAGACGAGATGCCAATTAACTATCGCTGAAGCTTTGTTACAGCGGCGCGGGACCTGTCGCGTGACAGATAAAACTTGTTCCAATTAAAAAGAGACTCATATTACGCTCTACATGCGTCGCGTACGCGCGTTCGCGTTTTGCCGGCACGCGACACAATAGCTTTTGTTTTTATAATGTTAGCGTACACGCTGTTATCGTGACTCCACGTATCATCTCGCCGTAATCACTGCGACTTCACGCTCCTATCCTTATCTGTACAGAATGAAAATGGACCGTTTAGTAGCCGATCTAACAGTCGTGTTAAGCACCCCGGAGCTAGTCGTGTGGAGTGCATTAGGATCAACGTTGATGACGAGGAAATAGCTCGATCGTTTACAGGTACGAGTGTGGACGGATCGACGACTAGCCTTCCTATTATGCAATCGCTAAATAGAGTCATACACATTGCCCGTCGGTGTGTACTGGGTGCGGAGTGTAAATGGCTTCAAAGTCGTTACGGGGTATGAATTGGGCATCATGAACGCGGGCAGCAGGGACGGACTCATTTCGCCGTATCCACTTATTACGTAAACTAACGTGGCACGACTGTGCTCTCTCACGCTCCACACCATTATCGCAGATTTATGCGGACGCGGCGCGCTCGCACCCGTCTCATTATCCGGATCAAAAGGCTCGCGGGAGGATGAGGCCGCTCGTCTTAATGCCGACTTCGTGGAAGTCCTCGGCGATGCAATTATCGGAATTTAATCTGGCTCGATCGCAGTCAATCAGTTGACAAAGAAGGGGGGATGGACGTCGCGAGACAAAGCGGCCGGGACGGGTGGAAGGACAAGACAATGCCCAGAGATCGATCCGCGGGCCGTAGTCGGGACAAATTGATAAAGATCGCGAGGCGCTCGCACTCATGCTAATCGCCGCGGAGTCAACGTCACCTGGCGTCGTACGGCCACGATCAATACGGCCGCAGCACGTGCCTCAACTGAGTCCATTGTATGCCCGATGCGTCGCGTGGCGACGAGGCGCACATGCCAAACGTCGCGAAACAATGCGCGCATCGATAATCGCCCGTTGTTTAAGGCACTACGAACAGGCGAAACGAAAGCTCCGCGCCGGCACAATAATAAATGTTAATGTTTTCGAACATGTGGACGCGTGTCTCCTTTACACATATATATTCGAAGGCGATGATGAAATTGTACGTGTACGCCCGGCAAACAATGAGGGAAGGTGACATTCGCCGTGTACGGTTATAGCATTGTTACGTTCGAAGCGGATCTTCGCGTGGACACAGATCAATGTTATGTCACAAATATATAGCACACGGAATGCGGTGCAAAGTAATATGAAAGGAAGCATAGCGACGGATATTTAGCGATAAGTAGAGCGTGTCATGATTGATTGCAAAATAAATATTTTCTTGTAGCAATCGCATCTTGCAAGTTTCGTATCACATTTGTCTCGTCCTACGTAACGTCAGCGCATTTACTGTTCAAAATTATATTCGAAAATTTTAAGTCTCAAATATTCTATAGACAATGTATCTGTACCGTTAAGATTTGTTAGTCATGCTTGTGTAATGATTTATAATATCAATACAATTCGTGAGCGATCGAGACAGGTTTTTTGTGAAGTAAACGTATTTCATTAAAAGCGATTTAAGCGTAAGAAGATTTCGATCGGATCGGCAACGTAAGCTCATTAGATCATGTTCGGTCATGGACCGGTATGACAGATAGATATGACGTAACTTATCTGAGAAGGTGTTAAGGAATATTAAGATTTTATTAATTAAACAAGTTGCAAACGAGCATGCAGTTTAGGGGCCGTCCATTAATTACGTGAGGTTTTTTTGGCATTTAAGCTCCCCCCCCTGGTGATACATGGACAGATTTAAATCAGTCTCCCGCCTCCTATATCACGTGTATTTTTAGCACCTACAAAGGATCTTAATTTATTTTTTGACTGACATAAACATAATAAACGTACCTATCGCCGCTTTTCGGTTGAGTAATCGCGCGTTTGACGAAAAAATAACACATGATATATTACTACACCCCCCACCCCCCAATTATGATGTTGTGTAATTTTGTATGGACCTCCCCTTTGCGACCCTCACGTGATTAACGAACAGCCAGTTACCTGTAAGTGCCCACTGGCAGGCAGTAGATATCTGTGGTTATGCCCAGATAAGATTAGAATCCTACCTGAACTCTATACGTTGTTTCCCCTGAGGATTAACTTGGAACGCCTCGGATAAGTATGTCTCCCTGACAGAACTCTTCAAAACACAGCCGAGCTTATACACTGGTTTTTTAAAAAAAAATTGAAGATGAACCACAGAGTTCTAGCATCTCTTAATTGATAATCGAAGACGTCTGTGGATGAGCGCAGATGAATTTATTTCACCTTCAACTAACTAAACCGTTACAGGCTATTTCCAATACATAATATCATAATCCCACTTGGACACGACTACGTTTTTGTCGCGAACGACGATATTTTTAGCTAACAAAAAACAATGTTACTGGAAGGTCGTCGTTGCAAAACAAGATATCAACTTAAAATGAATTCTGCGTAATAACATATTCTTTGGTACTTCAATGGAACTCCGCGAAGTGATTTGCATATGAAAACTCGTAATTGTAGAGAAACGAGCCGATCGATACACAATTGTCATGGGAATGTCGAAGCCACATGACGCCGGCTTCATGGGAGCCGCGACATTTGTTAAATGGCTCGAGTTTCAAGAAATTGAAACAATTACTATGTATTTCTTTGATAAGCGCCTTTAACGTACTGGCTGATCAATAATTCACTAAACAGTTTATTGAGGTCGGAAAGCTTTTAAAGTTTCTTTCATTCATTTATAATTCAAAAGTATACATAGTCACCGACTTGCATTATATGCAAAAATGCCACTTAGTAAGAAAGTCGAAAGTATTAACGTACGTAGGCACTTTTATATTTGAACAATTAAAATTCTCATTTCCGAAAAAACGCAACAGGAACAAAACGATACGAATTAATGAGGCATCTCCTTTTCTGGAGATGACTTTGCGACGGTTTGTGCAATCACACAAAGGTTTTGTTCGGGGAGAAATTGAAAAAAAAACCGGCCAATTACGAGTCGGACTCGCGCGGGAAGGGTTCTGTATCTATAAAAAATGACAAAAAAAAACCAATCACGTTTGTTGTGTGGGAGCTTCCCTTGAACATCTATTTATTATTATAGCGGCAACATTAATACATCAGCTGTGAACATTTATCTAGCATGAATCGTGGAGATTCATGAGACACATCCTAGTGACAGACAAACGGTCAGACGGATAGCGGAGTCGGATCCTGTTTTTACCATTTGGGGACGGAACCCTAAAAAACATCAAAAAAAAAAAACAAAAGAAAAACGCAAACGAACTGCAAGGGGGCGATTATTCAAAATTACGTGGAACCATCGGTTGTTGAATAACTGGGACCGGATGAGATATTGCTAGTGGGTCCATTTGTTGGTCGGCATCGTATGTATCAAATGCAATGCGAAAGGCAGTTACTCTCTTTGAAATATACTGACGTGTGCGGAAAGTGTTCAACGTGTTCGCACGATCCACGGGCGCACATTAATCAGTGTGCATTCGTAAATGCAATTAATGTTGATGTGCGCGGTATTAATACGTGTTGCATTGCGGTTATAACCTAATGGTTGTTGTATAGTGGCAGCCGAAAGGTTGGTGCTCGGCCTTTGAATTGAGGGTCCGAGATTCACCATTGTATTTCGAAAAAAAAAACAGTACCACTCCGGTAGTGCACACAAGTGAAAAAAATGCATGTGTATCTATGTATATACACAATATATGTATACACCCATATTTTTTTTTATAAATATGAAGAAGCAAACGAGCAAGCAGCCCACCTGATGGGTAAGTGGTTACTGCCTCCCATAAATGTCCATACATTTGTAAGCAACTTCATATAGAGCAGGGGTTCTATATAAAGTCTATCACAGTTGCCTCATATAAAAGTGAGCCGGCAACCACACCCTTCCGCTGAAACGCAAGAACTGCTTCACGCTAGATATAGGTGTGGCAGTGATACTTCTCCGGTCGAACTACATTGGTTCTACCACCTGGTAAACAAGGGAATAACAACGAACCCATATAAAGCGGTGTCGGTTACAATAACCGTGCCGCGAGTTCAATGGTTTTTTCTCATCTTAAAAAAATACCCAACGCACCGAAATAAGTTTTCACATGAATTATTAGATATGTGCGTATTAGAAATTAATTATCACTGATTTACGGTTAAAGAAAACATAGTAAGGGTGAAGGAAATCTAAAAAAAATCTTAAAAATGTGTAAAGTATACCAATACGTACTTGACCTGCGCGGTGGAGTAAGGCATATTCCTCGGATCCTCAGAGGAGACCCAAGCCCAGCCGTGGGATAATATTGGAACTACGACGACGCATTGCAGTTTATGTCCGTGTTATTGAAGGGAAATTCGATTTCGGGATCGTTTCGCACGGAATGACCTATCTGACGGAAATTGCTAGAGTAGTAACGCGTGTCCGACGCTGTGAAATTGGTTTATGTCTAACACAGTTTCGAGTTAGTAGCGAAATACGTGAAACAACACGTGTATAAGCAATATATTTTTGCTTTATTTAAGCACCCGACGAAACTTTTAATTATGTAGCTCTAAAAAACTTTTAAAAGGCAGATATCAAATTTCACTTTAAAATTACTGAGCAATAAGTAGACGATGCTGGGTTGAAGGTAGAATCCTTCGGTGTTTGAGGAAGCGTAGACCCAAAGAATTAAAAAAAAATTAAACCAGTTTTATGGCCAAGTCTATCTATTTATTTAAAACGTAAAAGATTTTTAAATTTGACATGATAATAACTTACGGAATAACTTAAGACAGAAGGCCCTTTATAGAGGGGCTAAATAAATTATCCGACTTGGTATTACATGGATTTTACAACTTTTTACGGTAGGAAAACCAAGTTGGGGAACTTGGTTTTTTTACAGGATGTTTCCGATGGCATAGCATCTTTATAAATTATTTAATTAAAGAATTTTGAAAATAGTTTGCCCCGAGATGTTGTTGCTAAACCCGTAGCCCGGATACGTACAGTTCAACCCTGAGACTCCGGGCCAAACCCGGAGGGGTGGCAACCCTACTCAAGTGGCATCTAATAACAGCTGTGTTTAGCGCTGCTGTGTCCTGGTCTGAAGGGTTTGGTAAGGGAGACGTACTTATCCGAGGAGTTTCAAATTAGTCTTCACAGTAGCAACGCATCTGTGGCCAACCTCAGGTAAGACTGATCATATCTGGAGTTGATTACAGATGTCCAGGCGGCAGGAGCCATTTACCAACAGCTGGACAGCTGCTGCTTCAATATTATAAATTACTAGTTGACCCGCCAAAAGTTGTTTTGCCATATAAATTATTTCTAAGTAAATTCTTGACAAAAAATAATTAACTTATTGTAAGTGTGTAAGGTTGATTGATTGACCAGTTATCGACCGAGGAAGAAAAATGATTAAATTATTAAAATGGTTATTAAAAAATTGGGGTTGGTGATAAACGGGTAAAAATTTAGGGTTGTATGTATTTTTAATGCAACATCTTAAAAAAAAGTCTATAAATTTTAAAAAAATGTTAAGGGTGGAAAACCTTTATCATTAAAGGGTATGAAAAATAGATGTTGGCCGATTCTCAGACCTACTCAATATGCTCACAAAATTTCATGAGAATCGGTCAAGCCGTTCCGAAGGAATACGGGAACGAACATTGTGATACGAAAATTTTATTTTATATATAAGAATAATTGTAAAAAATATGTCTATTTAAAAGCAATTTTTAAAATTGATTCCCCCGGTTACAACCGTACAAAAGTGTGTCCGCCGAGGAAAGCACAGCCCGTGGATTCAAATTACTATGTGACTTTAATCGTCGACACAACAGCCGACCGCGACGTAATCGATCTACATTGGCGCCGCAACGGTGACTCACGTCAACTTAACACTCATTGACATTTCAATGTATACCTGTCTACCTATGTATAACGGATGTGTATGGGACATATGCCGTTTTAAGTTAGATTTCTTTTGGAGTTACGAGAATAGGGTTATGAGTGAAATTTTGATATGCGGACGTTGTTATGAAAAACCGACAGAATTAAAGTTTTTCATAATTATGGGTATTAATATTAACTCTAGAAAAATAACAGGATCAGTTGAATCTTTTAAGAATTACAAAAAGTTGTATTTATTTTGCCACAGTATTATAATTTAAATAATAAAATATGGTATGAATATTATACCATATGAGATTCTGAAGAATATAGTGGACTCATTCTTTCATCTCATATATCAATACATCTTCATCTTCTTGCAAATTATTCTTTAATTTGCAATCGTGGGATTGCTCATAATTATATTATGGCCGTATGTTCCAGTAGTTTGGCAAAGGGTGATCTCCCGCTTGGCTAAGTGATCATGGACCCGAACGTACGGTGTTTAAACTTGTTTGTATGCATATGCAAGTTAAGAAGTTTTGTACTTATGATTTGATTTTGACGGTTTTCTTATTTATAATGGTTTAATTAAGTTTATATACTTGGTATATAGTTATACTCGGATTCTGATTTATATTCTTCACATACTTTTTTATTCGTATTCAGTCAACTAGGATATTTTTTAAAGACAAGTTCTGTAAAACATATATAATATTATAAATTTAAATCAATAGTTTTGGTGATGGAATTTCAAATATAATGATTAAAAACGAGCAACAAAAGTTATTGAAATTTAATATAATAATAAGACTTTTAAACAATTCTTTTGCAAATATATTCTTTGTGCAGACAGGTAGAAATTTAATTTTCATTATTATATTTGACAGGTAGAGATATCCCAGCACGGGAAAATACAGTATTGGATCCTAACGCGCCCCTATCTTTTAACTTGGATGTTTGCCATCGAAAAGGCGTGCTACACATGTGGCAACTAAAAATAGGATCAATAGGACTCAAAGCAATATCAATAAAACATTTATCGTCCTTATACCCCAGGATTTTCATGGAAATAGTTTACTCTTGCGAGTGAGACATTCATAGTAAGTTTTTTTTTATAAATATGAAGTAGCAAACGAGCAAGCAGTCCGCCTGATGGTAAGTGGTTACTGCCGCCAATGGACATTTGTAAGCAACTTCATATAGAACAGGGGTTTTATATGAAGTCTACCACAGATGCGTTGCTACTCCCGAGGACTGAGATGGTCGCCTCATATAAAAGTGAGTCAGTTTCTGGCCGGACATCGAATCCGGAACCTACTGCGTGTCAGATCGGCACATTAACCGCTCTGCCACGCAGGTCTTCAAATATAGTAATTTCGTCTTTCGTCAATGATATTCGCCGATTTGCCTGCCTGCGGCTAGCAAAGCGCTTTTGCATAATTATTGCAAAGCCTTAACTGGCAAACTTTGAATTTTGACACTTGGATAAGAGGTTCATTCTATTATGTACAGATCCAAAAAGAAAGTATTTTAAAAATTCACCCTCTAGGGATTCGATGGGGGTCGCATATCTGTATTTTGTATCTCTAAGTGATATTCAGTGGTAGAACTACGTACCTAATAATATTTAGATATTTTTCATAATTATATTAAATGCAATCTCCAAGTACTAAATCGATTAATATAATTCTTTGTATACGAAAAGCTATTTGTTTTGTACATGTGTTAGATTTTAAATTGCGGAAAGCCAAAATATTGCCAGGTGACAATATTTCTGTTGATTCCTTCTATTGTTATTTACATGCTTCAAGGAATATTCATCTTATTTCATATATATTATTCAATTCCCTGTTCAGGAGTGAGGAATAATTATTAATTTCTGTAGATATCGTGTTACATTTATAGCGGATCGCAGTCCGTCTGCGGTCATAAAGTGCGTGAACGGCCGCGCTCTGGGGAATCTATGGATTTGTTAATTGTCCAAGCGATAAGCGTGACCGGATTACCAGTACCTTTAAAATATTTTTAAGCTCAAATAAAACTGCTTTTGCTTGATGTCATGGAACACAGGTGAAAAGCATAACACATGAATTCATCACTAGATATTTATCTATTTCATATTCTTATTCAACTAAAACCAAAAGCTCATATTTTTGAATTATTATGTTAATTAAGTCGAATTTCTCAGCTTTATTTAATGACATTGCAATATAATGTCAATTATTATTATTAGTGATACTATTTACAGAGTTTATGCCCATGGTCCAACTTCATATAGAACAGGCTTTCTAATAAAAGTCGATCATAGTTGCGTTGCAATATGATGTCAATTATTACTAGTGATACTATTTACAGTGTTTATGCCCATGGCCCAACTTCATACAGAACAGGCGTACTAATAACAGTCCATCATAGTTGCGTTGCAACTCCTAAAGACTAACAATCATCAAACAATCCACATATGTACCTATAACAGCTGGCATTCACTCCCTCCTAATAAAATATAAGAACTGTTTCTTGCTAGAAATAAGTGTAGTGGTGGTACCCTATCGGTTAAAAATACTTCCTTGTTTCATTCCATTGCGTATCAGAAAAAAATAGCCGTCACGGGACGCCTGGCAGATGTGAGACATCGTGTTTACTCAGGTATTAAACCGATCTACCACCGCAACCCTCTTAGTTTTGTTTGACACTTCATAGTTTTGACAATGCATAACAGATGGCGTAAAAATAAATAAAAGCAAGCATCGCCACGACAACAATATTTTTTTATCTGCACCATACTAACTTTGCATTTTATTTCATCACTTTTAATTAAAAAATCTTGATTGATTCCGCTTGTCGCTTACATTAGTTTAGAACATTTGCATACCTTGATGTCACCCTTCGTCCTTCCGGGCTGAATCTTGGTCAAATACCACAAATCCTGGATTAAATTGTCCCTACATCAATTTAATGTAACTTTTGCTTTTATTACATCAGATTTATGTAGAACACTCATGAAATCACGAAACTATGTTCTACGAGTACATGAGCGCCGACTTCAAAACTATTATGTACTGTTTAAATTAACCTTTGGGAAGTCGGTTAAAAATATAAAGCAATGTATATTCCTTAACAATACATTTGTCTAATAAAATGTTAAAAGCTGCTATGTATAGTATATAAATGGTAGTAGAGACACTGTAAAGGTGCTAGAACTCTTAGTAGTTCGACTCCAGAGATACCAATGCTACACCTATTTCTGCCTAATAACAGCCGATTAAGGCGCTATTTTCCGCGACGCCTATCAGAGTCGTTTTAACTACTCAGGAGTAGCAACGTGTCTGCGACCAAACTCAGGTAATGCACTTTATCTGGCAGTGTCCACTTACCATCAGGTAGACTGCATGCTCGTTTATCATCTAAAAAAATAGAAGACAGGGCTAAGTTCAAACGCCTAAGATCGGTAGTCATAAGTAATAACAAATCTTGAGGGTAGCAATGCATCAAACTCTTATTTTTTTGGGTGATAGTAAACTCGTGGTAAGGGCACAGTACGTAGTAGGCTGGTATCGATTGTGGCTGAATAATACAACGCGCGTCGCTGACTCTCTGACGGTCAATTAAGCTAAACTTGGAGGACGGAAATACTATTCGGAAATGTTTTAAAGCCATTTCCTCGTTTCCATTGATCAAAAGAATTACTCTCACGGCAAAGATGAACATGTATTTTGCTTAAATGTTGTTTCATTTACTCGTATATTACTCAAAATACTTATATAATAAATGCGAAAGTTTGTGAGTATGTATAATTTTTTTATAAGAATGAAGTAGCAAACGAGCTTGCGGTACACTGATGGTAAGTGGTTACTGCCACCCATGGACATCTGGAAGCAATTTCATATAGAACAGGGATTCCATCTGAAGTCGATCACAGATGCGTTGCTACTTCCGAGGACTAAGATGGTCGCCTCATATATAAGTAAACCGGAAACCACACCCTTCCATCGCAACGCAAGAACTGCTTCACGATAAAAATAGGTGTGGCGGTGGCACTTCCCCAGTGGAACTACATTGGTTCTACAACCTGGAATGTGTGTTTCTTAACGTAACGGAGCAGTGGTAAGATGCTTTAATGTAATCAGGTGTGGTGACAAGGGGATGAGGTGAGGAGAGGTGATGAAAAGGAGGTGCGGTGTGGTGAGGAGAGGAAAGGAGAGGTGTGATGATTGACATTTGGCGAAAACGTCATTATTAAAAAGGATTTGAAATAAAACCTTGCTTAAAGAGTATTTTTTTAGTGTCTTATGTTATAGCGTTATATACTTTAATCGTTAATTTGTGACTATTGACCATTATCTTATTCAGAGTTGGTTCTAAATGTAGAATCAACTCTGAATAAGATAAGAAGCTTACCTGAAACTAGAACTTTTTTTTAATAATTATTCTAATTTAAAGGTGGTAAAATTATTTTTTGCTCAACTCCGTAAGCTACACGTATTTTTGTCTAATAAGAGCAGTCTTTAGTGTAATTGTGTTTCAATCTGAAGGGTTCAGTGAGGGAGACATACTTATCTGAGGCGTTCCAACTTAGTCCTCGGGGATTGAAACACATCTGCTGCCAAAGTTGTTTATTATTCGCTTTACTGCCTTCTATGGTATAAACAATAAAAATAATTATCGGCAAACTTTACATAACCTGATTTACATACATCTGTGTACTTAACACGGAATTAATAATGAGGATTTCGGAACAATACGTCACGTATAAACCCTGTGAAAAATTAATTAATCCGTTTTATCGACCGACCCACACTCTTATAGACTTGTTCGTGGTTTATTCTGGGTAGTAAATAAATAAAATATATCTAGTTTGTGATATTTATGTTGTTTTTTTTAAGATTTGGTACCTAAGGAATAAAAACGCATATTACTAAGATTTTGCTATCTGACTTCATCTGTCGGTCTGTCCGTCTGTCTGTCACCAGGCTGTATCCCATAAAAATAAATATTTAGGGACTGACTATAACCCGACTGCTCAGAAGGAGGGTAATGTTTTTCGAGCGTATGTAAGTATGTTCGTTTGTATGTATGTCTACGATAAATGACGACTAATGATATGCTACACGTCACAATTCGTCAAGCCGTTTTGGCTGTGCGCGTGCCAAAGAAATGGACATACATACAAACAAACATACGTACGCTCGAAAAACATTATCCTCCTTCTGACGCAGTCTGGTTAACAGTAAGAGTTAGTCTTTTACTGTTTACCCGACTGCCTCACTGATTTTACTCAAAAAACACATATATACATTACACTAGCGTAAATAGTAAATAAATTAACTTATTCATGGTGCAGTCAAGCTACCATTAAAATAACGGAGCGGGATGCAGAGGCACTACGACATTCATCCAAATGTCAATTAGGCCGGCGCAATGTTAATGCACCTTTATGTTGGGGGTAGATACTTTGTACTAATATAGTTATACTCTGTGTTGTTTTGTCTAATGTACAAGTTATTATTAGAAATGTATGTTTGAATTTTTTTATTTTTTTATTATGAAGTAGCAAACGAGCAAGCAGCCCACCTAATGGTAAGTGGTTATCTGAAGTCCATCACAGATGCGTTGCTACTCCCGAGGACTGAGATGGTCGCCTCATATAAAAGTGAGCCGGCAACCACACCCTTCCACCGAAACGCAAGAACTGCTTCAGGCTAGAAATAGGTGTGGCGGTGGTACTTCCCCGCACTACATTGGTTCTACCACCTGGCACTTAATGTCTGATGTCTCTTTGCAGCAGTTGTTAATTATAAACTTTTTATTAATGTATTAATTCTTCTTCTTGCGTCGTATTCTTCATTACTGAATGTCGTATCTAGAATGAAAGCCCTTCAAAGTAGCTACATTCGCCTCGATTCTCCTCGTTCTTCGGCTTTTCTTAAAGCAGATGTTACCGAGAGACCAGTGAGTGCGGTTACTTCGTCACTCCAACGGCTAGGTAATCGGCCGCGGGGTCGTTTCCCTTCAACTTTGCATACCACCATGTATTATTTATGTCTTAATTTAAATTTAGTGTCCTATTTTGCTGCAACCTTACAATGTTCATGCAGTAGAGTTTAAAATGCATTAAAATAAATACACTATATAAGTAAAACACAACACAGCTTTAATACAACACAGTAGACCCTCATTCTATTGTAAACAGCCGCCGATGTTAAATTTAGAAACACAGGTATTGATCTGAATAAGCGATAGTTCGGGACTATACATCATCCTCTAACCGCTCAGCCACGAAACCATATGAAAATTTTGGCAAATATCGCTACAAATTCCAGACAAGTTTTGTGGCCCGATAATTCTTACACGTTTTTTTTAAATGAAGTAGTAAACATGCAGCTCCTCAAACTAAGTGGTGACTGCCGTCCATGTACATCTGTAAGCAACTTCATACAGAACAGAGGTTCTATGTGAAGTCGACTAAAGACGCGTTGCTACTCCAGAGAATATAGATGGTCCTCACATATAATAAGTGAGCCGGACCCATACCATCACCAAAACGTAAAAAATACTTCAAGCTCAAATAGGTGTGGCGGTACCTGGCCATCTATACTGGTTTTACCACCTGGTTGGTATATTTGTATTTCATGTTCATACGTTTTTAACACTTATCGCTGTCGCTTGCAGTGCAGAGCGATTGGCGTTTTATCCAAATGTTTCGTGGCCTTTACAGTTACTTGTATATATCATCTATATATTTATCTACATAATTTCGTGATTGTTAACTATTTCGGCCATTACTGGCGTAGAAAGCCATCGGCGTTTGTAATTAAGACGAAGCTGATAACCTCATAACACAGGACAATGCTATTACAACGATTAACTAATTAGTTATAGAACGCAATTTACAATATCTATTATATCACCGTGAGAACTTTGGTCGGTCCTTTGGTGATGCCTTATATGAATTTGGTTGCACGACCAAATATAACAAAATATTGTTGTTCACTTGGAACAATGTCGGTAAAAAATGAAATTATTACGCTCGGGGAAACAGAGGGGTGAAAAGTATTTCAAATATGAACCCTCAAAGGTGAAACTAGGCGTACATAGGTTGGAGGTGTATGTAGAGCGTCACTAACAAATCTAATTTGGCCATCGTCACGTTCGACTTTTGATCGACCATTTTGAAGCACCATTTGAAGCGTCAGTTTTTACGAGTGCTCGTTTTATCTATCGACCTGGTGCAAACTCTACATTGGTAGAGATAGGTAGAGTTTTAAAAAGCATAAATTTTTTGCTTCAGTTGACTGAGTTAACCGCTGCGCCAGATGATTTGCAGTTTAATTTCAGATGAACACCAATGGATGCACTGTTTGTTAATATATCAGTGTAGAGGCATTCTTACAAACTATTGCAAAGTATGAAGGTTACTCATGTACGAAAAAATTGTAAACATATTTTATCCACAGGTAACAATGGTTTTTATAGCTTGATATTTTGAAATTTGTGTACTTATATATCGTATAATTGTTATTGAAGTCTTTAAATGAAAATAATTTATTAACCGTCTACATATATATATAGTTTTTTAAGAATTATTACTATCAGAATTAAACTACATAGACATGGTACAGCTCAAGGCTGGTTCAAAAGCGACAGTTGCGCAAAGCGTACAAAATCCCGTACGCGATACCTTTTAAGCTAATCTGTGGTTGACTTAAGAAGCCCTGTTTTATATGAAGTTACTTACAGATGTGTAAGGGCGGCAGTTGCCACCTTACTAGTATTGAGTTGCATTTTACTAGTATTGAGAGGATATGTTTCGTGCTCAATGACCTGTTCTATAAAACTTTTTTATTATAAAAAATCTTGCTTAGTAGGGCTAATAAGGCAATAAAAACAAAACACAGGCAAGGGCCATTGTTCTGTTAAGGGATAACACAGTCATGTGAAAAAATCGGCCAAGTGCGAGCTGGACTGACTGAAATGTTCTGTATATTTATAAAAAACGGCAAAAAATCTCATTTGTTGTATGAGAGTATATAATAATTTTATTCTATTTTTAACCGACTTCCAAAAAGGACGAGGTTCTCAGTTCGTCGGTATTTTTTTTTTAGTATTTGTTTTATAGCGGCAACAGAAATACATTATCTATGAAAACTTCAACTGTCTAGTTATCACGCTTCATTAGATACCAGCCTGGTGACAGACAGACGGACAGATGGACAGATGGACAGATGGACAGACGGACAGCGGAGGCTTCGTAATAGGGTTCCGTTTTTACCAGGTATTAGAACCAATATAGTTCAACCTGGGAAGTACCACCGACACACCTATTTCTAGCGTGAAGCAGTTCTTGCGTTTCGGTGGAAGGGTGTGGTTGCCAGCTCACTTTTATATGAGGC
>DWNE01000257.1:0-33320 GCA_018249875.1 Cecropterus toxeus | reverse complement strand
TCCAAATTCCATCCGGTAATTTTTTTAATCCTTACGTTTCCCCGTTTTAACTTGTCGTTGGCTGAGCATATATGTGCCAAAGCCATAAAAAAAAAAAAAAAAAAAAAAGTTCAGATAGCAATACTAACAATTTGCGTCATTGGTATTTCCTATTCCTACAACTTGTCATAGTCAACACAAAATATAATTTGTATGTGTGAACTAGTTGCATACTCTTTGTTTATTGCTGCTGATTACAACTTCATGTGAATCTTTTACAGTGGTGTAAATTAATTAATATATACTATAACACTGTATCATATAAGTATATTATATTAGCAATTTAGCTACTACACAAAAATGACAAGTAAACTAAGTTCTAAGTTCCTTGAAATGTTTCGGAACCTGAAATCCGACGCTGTTCCGAAGGCACCTCGACCAGAGGACGATAACTTCGAGGAGAGTCCACAAGCGGAGGCTCACAACGAAAACGTCGAGTTTCCGGACCCGCCTGAAGAGGTTTTCGATGAAAGTGAGAAAGACAAGAAGAAAAAGGCAGGTTTTAAAAAAAAATTCTTCGGCAAGAACACTTCCGATGATAAAGACAAAGATAGACGTAATAGCGAAGGCAGTGCGGGCAGCAGTAGCGTCAACACTCAAGGTATATATTTTAACAGTCTTATCAATATATTTTGGTGCCCTTACCGTCATTCCAATTCCTACATTAGCAGGAGTGACGCAACGCATCTGTTATTACCCTCGCGCTTATCCTGTTTCGGGTTGTTTACCAATGTCTTTGAACTGCATGATTCACTAAGCTGGTCTATGTTGTAAGTTGTGGTTGATTGAATTTTATTGTTTTAGAATTTCTTACATTGCTATTTCCTTTTTGTTAAACAGTTCTTTAACAAATATAAACAAAGCAAAACTTCAAGCAATGCTGAGTTAAAAACAGATTTAAATTAATATTACAAGTAGACTGCACAGTTAGCTTATTTGTGTCCCACTGCTGGGCATAGGTCGCCTCTCAGCAAAGGAATTATAGGATGTAGTCCACTACTGACCAAGTGCCATAAAAGTAAACCTTATAAATCTTTTCACTCTTTTTTAAATAACTCATGTGTATTGGTTTTCTCACAAAGTTTATCTTTACCATGAAAAGAAAGATAGAGATAGATACATGATAATATGTGCATAATTTTGGAAATAATCTGTGGTTAGCTTTATGAAGGGTCTGAGATTCTGTTCACATGTTTAATTAGAATCTCAGACCCTTGATAAAGCTTACCAGTCCTTTGTAAGTAGAGTACCTGCTAGAATAATAAGAGTATTTTGTAAGCTATTTTATTGTCACTAGAACAATTGAAATGTATACAAGCCAATTCGCGAATTTTCTTTATAGCCACTGGGAATGTGATTAATATTGTTAACTCCAAGGACATACATTGGGGCGATGAAATTATATACCATGTGAACCAATACAACCAACCACAGAAGCAACCAAACAATGAAACTAGCGAAGAACCCATCCAGAAAACTAACCTGATTGTATTATTACTGGAAGCTAAAATTAAGGTAATATTATTAATATTTTCAATAATAAGGAACCCTATTGTGCAAGTTCATTCAAATCTTCTTCACTAAATGGTATAATGCGTATGGTTAGACCATGTACCACCATCATACCAATTCTAGCTTAAGTCATTATTGCGTTTTGGTAGTAGAAAGTTAACCAGCAACCACACTATACTATAGTGTGGTTGCTGGTTAACTTTCTTATGATGCGAACATGTTAGTTCTACAAAGATATTACTCATTAATGATTGGCATCAGATAAAACTCCTGTTCTATATGAAGTTGCTTACAGCTGTTCATGAATGGCAGTGATCAGTTACCATCAGGCTTGTTTGCTACTTCAATTTCATAAAAAAATCTTAATGAATGTGTTTGTCACTCGCTCTTATAGGAACAATCTATTAGCATCAAGCTATTTAGATTAGCTCATGTTAAAGAAAATGACATTAAGATCCTTAAAGGAAAATGTATGTCACACCAGTGTGTGACTCCAACACACGAGTCTACAAATGTAAATATATATGTCGTAACAGGAGGCTGATCATAACGAAAACCTTCATCGTCAAACACTGTGGGCAAAATGTAGCAATTAAAGTAACAAATTAATATAATAATTATTAAAACTGTTTAAATATTTACACTGTACAATTAACACTCAAACAGGAATATTGCAATAAGACATGAGACAGTTCCTAGACTTGTTGTTTGCACAGAGGCTCGCAGAGAAGTGAGGGTCACCACGTTGCACAACACTGTCTGAACTCTGTTGAAGCTTTAACTTGCTCTGATAATGCTTGCAGCTCGTTATATCTACCCCCTATTATTTACCTTACCAACACATATTACTTACATTTTCAGCCAGAATATGATTACATGGACTACATATCGAAGAACCTTGGAAAAAATTGGTACAGCACATACAGAAGATTAGGATTTACTCAGGGGCGCATAGAAACAGTTGAGATTGACATGGCCAAGAATGGTATTGCAGAGGTAGGTGTAGCAACATACTTGACCAATGTTATATTTTAAAACCTATATGAAGATTTAAAAAACCTTTGAAAGTGTCATTTATTAAAAAAATATTAATTTAAACATTACAGTTAATTATATAACAGTCTCGTGATATGTAAGACAAGTAAAATAACAATGTAAAATCATAGCGCTATGACAATTTAATCAACCTAATTTTGAAACTAATATCACTATATATAACCAACATTTTTTTTTTCAAATTAGCCATATTGAATTAATTTGTTTAAAAAAAACAATATTGTTCACTATGTTGTAAGTGGTTTGAGCTTACTTTTAAGCATCTCATTATATTTAAGTATCACAATATTCTTCACATGCATATATATTGACATGCATATAAGTATATTTTTTTAAAGATCTTGACATAAAAAAATATACATAGTTGTTTCAAACTGTTTTTCACATGTCTTAGAATATTATGAGGTTGTCAGGTAAGGGGTACTAAGTTTCGTGATGTCACATTTCAAATATATGTAACATAATCTCATTTATAGTTTGAGAACTGCTGTTTTAATTTAATATTTTCTATGTGACCAGCTGTGACAAGGACGTAATTTATGGCTCCTTACGTATAATTAAAATAGTTCTTCAGTAAAATATCTTCTCTTCTTCATTTCATCATCAACATTCATTTCATTCTTCTGTTCTTCATTTCATTCATCATAAACAGATTTTGCCAAACTATTTTGGTTATGTCACAATTCCTTGCTCTTACCATTTCATGGACACTTATCTGTTGTTATCAATATGCATGTCTCGAGATAACAAAATACTTTACATCTTTCCAATGATAAGTTGTTGATTACATTTGTAAAATTACTGATATGGGTTCAACTCATGCTAAACATACGTTGATGAATTAATAAATTCTGATGTAACACACCTTCTAATTTATTTTAGGCAATCTTTACTTTCATTAACACAATTGTACAATAGAAGATAGAAATGATGACATATTTCTATCAATTCAGATATTGGCGACATTTAAGTAACTTTAAATTATTTTGTTAGTATTAATTAAATAATTGATTGATCATCATGGGATGATACGGGGATCTGATCATTATGTAAATCGTTAAGGGGGTGCGGGGTGTCGATGCCATGCCCTAAATTTCGTGACGTCACATTCCAAAATATATCATATCGCTCATTTGGAACAAAATCGACATAAATCCATTTACATTACTTATACATTTTCGTTTTACCAAATGAGTGATACGTACGTATTGTAAATGAGTGATATGTATTACATACATCTATGTACTACATAGATGTAGATGAGTGATATATATTACATAGATGTAGATGCTACGATATAGTATTTTTAATTTTATTCATTTTCATGTTTTATTTGATGTTCATTTTGTTGAAAAACATTCTAAATGTAATACATAAAAGACGCGTGATATAATTTATGCCTGGCCCCTTTAAACTGATAGTATTTTTATAACCATTTATAACTATTTTTTTAGTAGTGTATGTGCTTATCATGAAAAATAATGTATTACATTTACATTTTTACCTACATTTTTTAGGCACGGTACCAGCTGTTATTGGATTGGGTGAGAAATGACGATGATGGTACTCTTGGCAAACTTGCGTCTATACTCTGGGATGATGGAGAAAGACAAGTCGTCAAAGAATTAGCTGCCATGTATCATAAGAGCAAAATGTAACGAAGCTCGTGTAGTGTAAGTAACAATTATAATGAGTACTATACAAATAGACGCAGAAGAGTCTAGTTTGTGATAATTGGCAGTTGTACGTTTAGCTGCTATAAGCTGGTGAATTTAATACCGAGATTTTGAATCCATTCCAATTCTTTTGACAATCTAAAATAAAATGGAATGATTATTCATTATTAATGATGAACAAATAATGTTTTAACGCTAATGACGATTTATTCGCCAGTTTTCTAATGATGCTTGTAATATATATTCAGGTGATTAATTGTGATGTGGTTGACGTAAGAAATTATATTTTATAATTATACATTAATTATTTACTATGAATGGCTATTTTATTTATATTTTGGGTAAATAATTTAGTTGTTAAAAAAACTGGGTTTTGGATGTGTCAAATTTGTGTATTTTTTTATAAATGTTTGGTAGATTTTATAATGATCATTAATTTACTTGATATGATTGTGCTGAATGATTTTTGTATGTAACAATTTTATCAAAAACACGCATTTTTAGCAGCTTGTGTCTGTGAATTATTGTGTTTAATTTGGTGCTAAGGCGCGTTTTATTGTCTTATCTAAAATGCATAAGCAGTAAGCAGGTTCATCCTTAATAAAAAGCAGAGAAAAATAATAAAAACACACTCTTACTTGTAGATAAACTTTTTGTAAAATGTAGACAGATACCTGTCAATACTAAGATTCTTTGCCAAGTTATGACTAAAAAAAAATATCTAATAAAATTATTTTACTCATGTGCTCTAATAAAGTTTTTTTCTACTTCAGTGGGTGTTATTAATGAAATATTTGAATTTTTACTACGAAAATTGTAAATTACAGGTTTATTTAATGGTCAATCTACATCACACAGATAGAGAGGAGTTTTTTAAACAGTATTGCCTGAAAATGTTATAAATGTGATAAGAGTAATTATAGGAAAATAGTGATAAAATATTTTGTAAGACAATAAAGTAATGGGACCATTATATACATCAATATACATAATATTAGGCATTATTAAATAGGGACCTTTATATAAATATTATTTTTGAACAGTTTAAAAATATTGTATACCTTTTAATTCATGATCGGGATCGATAAATGTAAGTCACATTTATCGACAATCGAATTGCAGACAAAAGCTATAATCTTCTCATGACATTTAATTTGTATTTATACAAATATTACGCACACATGCAATGTACGGCACACATACAATGCACACAAGGACACAACAGTACACATGCACTGATGTACACTTGTGTGCATTTCAATGATATTCATATGCTTTTTTTGCGACGTATTGAATCTTATCTAGAATTAGAGGTATATAATATATTGTTATATTTTATAAGATGTTTAGAATTATATTTTTTGATATATGGATACTTTTCATAATATTATATAGTCTAGTCATAGGACAATTCATGTAACATTTTACGATGATTACCATGTTTTGGAAAATAAATAAATAATATTATACATTTTATTGTGATGTTTTAATTGATTATTTATATTAAATGGGTTCATTTAAAAGTGGGGCCGACGGATAAACTTAAATAAAAATAATAAATGCAATTAAATATTTATCTCAGTGAACTATATAAGAATTCAGTCAGTAGATGTAAGATATGGAAAATAAATAAAACTCTGATTGCCATCCATAATCAAATGTTTTGAACTTACACACCCGTTTTTATAGTTGTATGTGCCCTTCGTGCGCGAGTCAGAACCGCACTTTCCCAGTTTTTTAGAACTTTGACATTGATAAGATAAAAATAGTATGGGCAGTGTTCGCACTGGCGAACCGAGATATATGAAATTTGTCAGGCTTATTAAAATAAAATGATACAGATTTATAACAATTATTTTGAGATAGACCGGTGAAGTACCGGTAAAGTCTGGCTTATTCTTTTTGTAATGATATCTCATTATAAGTTAAATGGCTATTAGCTCTGATAAAGTTCTGAAGGCTGATTTTTTTTATAATATTAAAAACGCACAGTCGCGTTAGGGGCAGTAAACGCGTTAAAGTAAGATGCAATGCACCTATTGGTATGTGGCTCCGGCCGCCCAAGGACATCGGTAATCAATCCCACAGATCACAGTCTTACCTGAGTCTACAGCCTTGCTACTCATAAGGACTAAGTTGGAACACCTTGCAATGCCTACTATTGCAAGGTGTGCCAACTTAGTCCTGTTACAGGCCAAAATAAAACAGAGCTTAACACTGCTGTTAGGAAGAAATAGATCTGGTTGTAGTGCATCTGAACCACAAAGAGACCTTCAAATTAGTTGAAGACGCAATTAGTTTGGTCATATCTGTCGAAAAACGTACAACTATTGAGGAAGGTACTTAGTATAAGTTACTCTATGGTACTTAGTTACTGAAGATGTCTCTTAGTGTAAGGTAGCATGAAATAGGTACTACAACAACAGCAGATACATACAAGAGACAACTATTGTTAATTTAGGAGCAAAATATGAATGTTATCTTGTATGTCACTTAAGATTTAAATTAATCTTTGTTAAGAATTAAATTAATTTCTGACTTGAGGTTTATCGTTTAAAACATAGGTATATGCATGGAGAAAGACAGTTTTTACAGGAGGGATAAAAATATTTAAATTTCATTAAATTACATTCACTCATGTTTTTTTTTTCAAAACACATGCCAATCGTTAGATTTTAACAGAGGTGCAATTATAACTGGATAATAATCATTAGACCCCACGTATTTAAAAAAAAACTTGATCCTTCTTACTATTTATCTTCACCAATTTGCACGGGAGCAGTTTGTCGAGAGAGATTTGCGTCGGAATATTTATGTATAGGCAGATAACCATCATGATCTTTTAACACTGCTACCCTTAGGTAAAACATGTAAACCCGAAATCATCAACACTAAAATTATAATATAATCTATTGGTGAATACACACACAGATACATATGTACATTGGTGAATACAATATATACCGTCCTAAATTGGTGTGAAACATTTCATCATTTGTTTACTTAAGACGAAAGACAAATTCACTGGTAACAGCGGTTATCCGTTTAGTCGCGGACGCCTCGGCACCGGTATTGAACGTGCACCAGCTAAGAACTTAGTACACTTATTGTTTTCATCATGCCAGTTCCGAACAGAAAAGGTTTGAACATCACACAACTTGATGTAAAGGATGTAAGGTTCCCGACTTCCCTTGAGGGACATGGATCTGATGCTTTGGTACGTTCATTTTCTTAAATTGTTACAAATATTATTTTTCAATTATTATTGCAGCTTGTCAAAACTACAATGTTTTAATTTGTAATTAACAAATTAAAACAGGAAATCCTAGTAAAGGCTATATGTACTAGGATTTATCTTGTATGGACTGGTACACAAGCTGAATAATCCTAAATTATTTTGATAATTTAATATTTAGGCCTCTTTGGATCTATCTGGAATCCTCTCATAAGTCCGGTCTGGTGACCACTTCCCGTAAAATAAAATAATGCCAATTTTATAGAAAAGTAATTTATTATGCTTAATGATTTGAATTCGTTAATCGCGTTAAAAAGGAGCTGTTATTGAAATAATAATTATTAACGAATTCATTAAATTGTTATTTAACACTACGTAATTAAGCACAAAAAAAATAATTATATCCGTTACGTTTGCGGAGAAGACAAACTTAAAGGTGTGTAAAGTTTAGCTACTCGCACTTGTCCAGCGTGGAACCTGTGGTTACAGATGTTATATGAAGTACCTACATTCCAGCACCTTCAATCCACCAATATTCATTTCAGCAGGACATTACGGAGAAACCCGTGATTAGGTTTGGAATTTAAATATAATTAGGTATTTTTAAATTCACATAGCTATGAATGAAGACTAGATTAGAATAACAAAAATACTCTTTTTCAAACTGCTGTAAAATTGTGATGCTGTAACATTGTGATGTAACAAAATGTAGGGTAACTAGCAAACTAACTAGCAAACTTTCTAACTTTTTCAAAAGATCATTCTTTCTTTCTATGTAGCACAAAAAATATAGAAAAACAATGAAACAAAATGTAGTGGATTTACAAAATCTTGTCTAATTGTTCGGGGAAACTTAACATTCTGCCAATAACAATATACCTATTGCTATTATGTTATTTCATAACTACGTAACACATTAAAATATAAATGCGTGACGAATAGATAGGGTATCTAATTTGGAAAATCGGTGAATTATTACTATTATTACCTATCGCTTAAATTTTATAGCACACGGACCCTAATTACTCGTGCGCGTATGTCACGATTACGACTGAGAACGGCAAGCAGGGCTTCGGCCTGACGTTCACATGCGGCCGTGGTACCGAGATCATCGTGCTCATCATCAGGTCGCTCAAGAGGTTCGTGGTGGGCAAGAACGCTGCTGACATCTACGCAGACTTCGCTGGATTCTGGCGTACCATAACGAACGATTCGCAGATGAGATGGGTATGTCGCAAAACTATTCTGATATATGTATTTTATGTATATATGTTTTTTTTTGTAATCGTATTAGCACAGGGCGGAAGGCCCTGGGCGACACATTTTGAGAGGTGACAAAATTTTCTTTTCTAAAAAATATTCAAAATTTCCATAAATAGCAGGTATTTTTTGTAGAAAAAACCTTAAGCCGACACATAGAGGATAGGACCCCTTATTGGTCGTCAATTTACATAAAAATTCTGAAGAGGTAGCGAATTCAAGTTCGGTCCGGGGAAACAAAAATTCCCACGTTACGCCACTGAATTAGCATGTAGTTCAACTAAGGAAGAGGTCACTCGAGCCAATGGTTATCAGTATATTCACCGAAAACATGGTATGGTATCATAAATGATACCATACTTACGTAATATTAAAATATTACGTAAGTAGACATAAGTGTGGCGCTACCGAATATGAACTGTTCCTTTCTTGTTTAAACCCTTAGCTTTGTCATATATATCTTTATCCTTCTCTCCATCAGCCGTTTGAAGTCCATCGTTAGACATAGGCCTCTTCTCATGAGGATTCTTACCAAAGTCACCGCGCCTAGCATTCGAATTGGGGACTGCATGTTGATGTTACACAGGAAGACGCTTTGTGTCCACCTTTTCTTATCAGATTGAAGTAGCAAACGAACATGCTGTCGAACTGATGTTAATAACCATTAACAAGTAGTAACCACTACCGCCCAGGACATCTGTAAGCAACTTCATATGGAACAGGGGATCTATCTGAAGTCAATCACAGATGCATTGCTACTCCCGAGGACTTTGATGGTCGCCTCATATTTGAGTGAGCCGGCAACACCCTTCCAGTGAAACGCAAGAACTGCTTCACGCTAAAAATAGGTATGGTGGTGGTACCTCCCCAGTCGAACTACACTGGTTCTACCACCTGGTTCATCTCCTGTATTTTGTCCCTTAGTTCTTAGTCTCCTACCGCATCCATTAAGAGAGAAGAAGTAGTGCTATGCAAGACCAAGGGCACATAGCGCTGTAATATTTTTATCCTGTAACAAATTTCCTACCTTTGTCTAATATTTTGCTATTACAGATAACGTTTCACTTTGACATACTTTTGATACA
The DNA here is from genome assembly GCA_018249875.1 of Cecropterus toxeus. Lineage (NCBI taxonomy): Eukaryota > Metazoa > Arthropoda > Insecta > Lepidoptera > Hesperiidae > Cecropterus > Cecropterus toxeus. Next base: position 23,457 of record DWNE01000257.1, on the reverse strand, counting down.
TTTTTATGTCTGAAATATTTTATACAATGTCAAATTTAATTATCAATAATTGGGCACATCAGTAACGATGTGACAATGATTCACGCGTCCAAGGTTTAACCTCCAGTAACAGCACCAGTATATCTTTTTTAAGAATGTCATATTAGGCAACTAATGAATTTAATTCTGGAAAATGGTTTCTTGAGAAGTTAAAGCGTTCATAAATGAACAGTATTTTTAAGAAACAATTATAATACTTATTTTTATTGCATTTTTATGCATGTTTAATAATTAATCGTTCTAGACACTGATATTTGCTAAGTAATTAAAAAAAGAAACAGGAATAAATATTGTTTACAGATTGGTCCTGAGAAAGGTGCCATTCACTTAGCGGTGGCAGCAATAGTGAACTCATTATGGGACCTGTGGGCGAGGCTTGAAAACAAACCATTGTGGAGACTGCTCGTCGACATGGAACCAGAGGTATAAAACTGTAAACAGTTCGTTTTATTTTATTGAGAAAAATATTTATTTAGGACTTAATTTGTCAATTCATACTTGTTTTTTATGCACTTTTTCAGTAGTAGGTACTTAAAGGACCATTATGTTAATTCAGATTGATGATAGGTAGTTAGGTAGTATAAGATCGTGAATATCGTGAAACATTAGTAGTTTGAAAGCCGGCCTCTTAATGGGGGGATGAATTTCGATTTCCAGGCATGCAGCTTTGATTTTATAGTTTATGTGCGTTTTAGATATTGCTTTTCGCTTTAATGGTAAATAAAACGTTATGAGAAAACCAATACACCTGAGTGTTTCACGTGTTTAGGTTTATTTAGGATGTTTTCCCTTACCTTTATAATAAAAGGATTGTGTGAAAATAACCAATTCGCACTAGGATAGCGCGACGGACTGTAACTGTAACTTAACTCCTCTCACAATGAAGGGAGACCCATGTCCAGTGAGACGGTATGGGATTTACGACGACGCCGATCTATTTAAAACGAATAAATTACTTTGTACCAAAGAAAAAGCTGTAGGTAGGTACTTTCAACGACTCGTTTTGTAAATTCACCGCAGCAAAATTCTGTCACGTTTAATTTGGTAATTATATTAAAATTTAAATTAAACTGCCTCATACCATCGTTGAAACCTATATCAATATATTTAACGATACCTTTATCACCTCACTTTGTCAATATAATTAGTAATTACGCAATGTTAAAATTACATGTGTATAATTAAAAGGTCGAATAAAGTCAATGTATTGTGATAAAGCTGCCTTAACTGTCAACAGGAGTTGGTATCAACTATAGATTTTCGTTATATAACCGACGTGATAACGAAAGAAGAGGCTATAAAGTTGTTGAAAGACAAGCGGGTTGGCAAAGATCAGAGAGTCGAATATTTGATCAAAAACGGCTATCCAGCTTACACTACTCAAGTTGGTGAGTATATACATAATCAACAAAATGACGGTAATAATATCATCGACATAGGCATTTAAAAAAAATATAAATATATAAAGTAGGTATATAACGGGAGAGGGGGTTACGATGCCATCTCTCTCGCCCCTTACATACACGAAAAGAAAGTCTTCAGATCTTTTTCTATTCCTGTTTATATAGACTATTTTGTTTAATTGGCCACAAATTCTATCAATTACCTACAATGTAAGAAGAGGAAGTCCTAGAACTTTGTTTTCCATTGTTAGCAGCCCAAATATGTCATATTCGCTTCTTAGTGTGAGTCTCTGAGGCTTCAAAGTGTGTCTCGTAGGCACCTCCTCATTTTTTGCGTCACTATAAAATACTCTTGCAAATTGTTCTCGGTCTCACTATCCGATTGATCCAATTCTCCATCGCTAAGTATTATTCGATATATTTGTTTTTCTCCTAATTTATTTGTGACGTCTTTACAATGTCTTAAAATTGATCTGAAACAAAAATATATTATAAACAACGTATCCAACATAAAAAAAAGAAAAAAATACAGACGAATTGAATAAGTACGTTCTGCTTCTTGGAAGTCGGTTAAAAAACGTAAAAATGCATAAAACGTAAATTATATTTGTAGGATTAGGTAATAGGTACATTGCTAAATTTAAGACAAATGATTAGGTACTATTTAAATGTGAATTATAATGTACTTTACCATGCTGAATACAATCGTTAAATTTACGATTAGCGGCTAAAAAATACATAACGACTTTCCTGTTAGGTAACAATCTTATCTCATGTAGGAATAATTCTTAACTCTTATCTATATGCAAGAACAGGTTTCATTTGGTGTTACTAATTTAATTCAGAAAGTACCTAGATTAAATTAATTAATTTAATCGCTTTACACACTATCCGTAAGTAAAATTCTTCACATTACAAAAAAACCTTCACATCTTGGAAGGGGAAGAACCCTTTCAATATTGAAAATGTTTAGCGATGCAGTATTTTGATATGAAGGAAGACGTACTTACTTATCCGAAGTGTTTCAATTTAATCTTCAAGAGTAGCACAGTATATGTGACTAACACAGCCCCTAACCTTCAATTATTTTAGGCGGGGCATAAACTTAAAAATGCCGGCCCTGCCCACTTGATTTTTTTACCATCATTTCAGCCAACAAATATCCCAAAAATTGGAGGTCATTAAAAAGTATACGTATCAAGAGTTCCACTTCCTACTGACTAGACGTCCCAATGGTCAAAGTTAAATCAATTATGAGGTCCGAATTCGTTTGCAAGGTTAGAATTGCCGCCCGGGGCATAGGCCCCGACTTGTCCCCCTATATCCGGGGCTTGACTAAAATCAGATCCGAACAACACAACTATTACATTTACATTACATATGTGAGCAGTAGTGACTACTTACCATTAGATGGACTGCATGCCCTTTTTGCTATTTCTATTTATGTTGTACTATTAATTTAGGTATAAATAAATCGAGTAAATATTTCAGGCTGGATGGGCTATAGCGACGAATTGGTAGACGAATTATGTAAGAAATATCTGAACCTGGGTTTTACGTATTTCAAAGTAAAAGTCGGACGTAGTTTTGAGGATGACTACAGGAGATGCAGCGCTGTTCGTAAAGCTATTGGACCTAATAACTATTTGGTTAGTGAATAATATATATTATTTTAATGTCCGTAAAGAGTTCCACTACAACCTTGTATGATACAAAAACCTCATGACCTTGTCTTCATTCACTGGAAGTTAAAATCAGTTTACATTAAGTATCTTTACAATTACAACTTTGTATACTTATTATACGTATATAGTCTTTCAGTCTTAAAAACATTGCAGACAGATATAATTTTATAAATCTACCCAAAACATAGGTAAAGCTTTCATGCATTTTATTGATGAAACAAATTAATTGGCTTAGATTAATTTTTATCTAAAGTGAAAGATCAACTTTTCAGATGGTTGACGCCAATCAAGCTTGGAGCGTCGGTGAGGCTATCGAGTGGATGAAGAAACTATCTCCACTCAAAATTAAGTGGATTGAGGAACCCACTTCTCCAGATGATGTTTTGGGACATGCTACTATTGCTAAGGCTTTAGCGTAAGTGTATCTTTATATAAAATACTAGCTGTACCTAAAGGTTCCACCCGTTACTAGCTACTATATCCTCTCACAAGATTTCAATAGATTAGCGCGCTCACCAAACATGTCTTCGGCTTTTTAAAATTACTGCAAATAGAAAATAGACAACTGATACATAATTGATATCATTGTTGTTTTAATATTTTATTTTAACTAAGTAACTATTTGGATCTAAATTTGAAAGCTTCTTAAATAACATTGATATTAAACGATTTTAATATGGTATTAGCCTTATATTTTTGTTACGAGTTACCTACGATACTTTAAGCAGGTTGTATGTTAATTTATTTTGTGTTATATTTACTACCTTCTGCTTTTTGCTACCCATTTTGTTATATCAATGTGTTGTCAATAAGAAAGACGTGATTTATAGTTCTCTATAGCTAAAGAAATTTTGAGTTTCATACTTTTGGATTTGAATTTACTCAGCTGTATCTTATAACATTTATTTTATTTTAAACAAATTTAACATTGGATGTTCCATGTTTCTTTGCAGGCCTTATGGAATCGGCGTCGCGACTGGTGAAATGTGTGCAAACCGCGTGATGTTCAAGCAATTCTTACAAAGTGGCGGCATGCAGTACTGCCAGATTGACTCTGCCCGCATTGGGGGCATCAACGAAATCCTTTCCGTGTATCTGATGGCTGAAAAACTCAATGGTAGGAACCATTTCTATTCCGAGCTTAAAATAGTCAAGGCGCATGCAGTTCCCCTGATGGTCTAAGTGGTCATTGTCACCCATGCACTAACCAACTGTATGTAGAACTGGGATTCTACCAGAAGCCACGTTGAAACAAGCGTGAACAAACGGAGAGTTGCAATCCTGAGGATTTAGAAATGTGGGCCTGCCGGTTGCCGGCATCTATATACCTTTGTTCACCCTGCTATAACTCCTCGGACGACTCGTACAAAGATTGTCATACTCTGTGGATTCTTCATTTATTTACTCAATCCGTTTTGAGGTGGATTACATATTTGCCACTAGTCAGAACCGTATGCTCGTTACTACAAACTTATAAAAATAATAATAATAATTTGATATCGATGGCTACAGTGAAGGTGTGTCCGCACGCTGGTGGTGTCGGACTGTGCGAGATGGTGCAACACCTTCAGTTCTGGGATTACGTGAGCGTCTCCGGCAGTGAGGAAGGCCGCCTCGTCGAGTACGTTGATCAGCAGCACGAACACTTTTGTGATCCTTGTGTCGTTAAGAACGCTAAGTACCTCGCTCCTAAGGTAAGTCATGAATTTCTAATATATATGCAGCTTGAAGTTGCATGGAGTACCATCGCAAGTTAACTGATACATTATAAAAGTCTTCAAATAAAATAAAAGTGCTAAATGCACTGATACTCTAGATTATAACGGGGTGTTATTTGTACGATTTATACTTGCTACAATACGTTAATAATTTAGTATATTACGTCGGTAATTAAATTATTTATTGGATTTCGAAACTGTAACTATGTGCATGAAAGCACTCGTCCCTTCGGTATTTTTACTAGTTTTGTTCTGATGTACAAACCCTTTAATATTTGGAATCCTATCTGTACCAAAACATATAGATCAGAAGATTATAGTAAATTAAAATAAGTTTTACGTATTTCAAAACCTTTCAATAAAACAGTTACAACACTGCATTCGATTGGATTTCTGGATTCCACTAAAGTACGTAATATTTGTTTAATAATTCTGATTCATTTTAGATGCCAGGCTACAGTACCCAATTTCTGCCGGGAACAGTAGAGAAGTTTGCTTACCCCAACGGAAGCGAGTGGCAACGGATGATCAAAGAGGGAATAATGCCCCTCCCTGATGAGGCAGAACTTGTCAACGCTTAAAAATGTGAATCAAAAGACAATTAAATTGCAAAAATAATTTATTGTTTCTTTTATTTAACACTAACTTAATATTTACATTTATACACATGATTGCTTATCGAGTCATTGTCATAAAACATTTAGAGTACGATAGTGTTATGTTTATATAATGTAATAAAAAACATATGTAGCAGATAAGATAAGTAGAATAAATAAGATGCTTACATTATTATTACTATCAGTCTATCATATGACGACTTATTTAAAATTTGTAGCAATTCCTTGATGAAAAGATGTAGCTCCCGTCGACTGCTGCAAAAGCGAGATACAAAAAAGCAATTTTTATAAGAATAAAATATCAAACGAGCATGCAGTTCATCTGATGTTAATTAGTCAATCTGTCACCAATTTCATGGAGTACAGTGGTTATGTCTGAAGTGAATATAATCGAGTTACTACTCCCGAGGACTAAGTTGGTCGCCTCATTGTACGTCGGTAACCACACTCTTCCAACGAAACACAAGAATTGCTTCACACTTGAAATGTGTCTGGCGGTACCACCTCCCTCATCTACTCATTCTATCATCCAGCAAAGTTCAACTTAACGATTAAAAGATCTCCCTCGCATATTTAAATGAACCAACCGTTCCTGCGTATTTTGTTTGTAGATATGGATAAGACGTGTGGGCACTCAATTATCAAATAGACTAGCATCAGTATATCTAGTATTACGTCTTTTTCTGAAAAGCAAAAGCGCTGAGCTTAGATTGTTTCGGAGCGCTCGTGACCGGTGAATCGTTAATGTCGTCTTCTAGCTTCCTCTTCTGACTGTTTTCTGTGTTAGTGCCGTTTTTACTTTGAATGTTCTTGAAGGTCCTCACGCAATGACGGGTCAGTTCTGACGGCGTCAGTTCAGGGTTTTGCAGCTCTAAAGTAGCTTTATTCCGAGAGAACCAATCGACGAATGTTTCGCCGTCTAGTGGTTTGAGTGGCTGGAAATATATTCCGATATATATAAATAATTACATATTTACCGTCCAACAAAATTTATCTGCATTACTTTTCATTTTATACCCAAACTATATAACTACAGTGTAAAAAATTCTCCACATTTCTGCTATCTCCTGGGAGAAACCTACAGCCATAGGTGTTCTTTATTAAATTAAGACTAAGTAGTAATATAATTTAATAAACAATGTTAGGGTAATGTAAATTACTACTTGTTAAGACATAGAATTTCATATTAATCAGATTCAAAGGCGTATATAAGGAGCGTTTAAAAAACCGCCTTTAACATAGGCGAAATATATAACAAAAATTCTTCAAACAAGAGATCGTTTTTGATATTCTAATGACAAATTTCGGAGTCTCCCTACCTTATCCCCCTAGAATACAGTGGTTGAAAAACTTACGTCACTATTCTCTGATATATCCGCTTCTGTGGAATGCACTTCAACCAGTGCTCTGTCGGTTAAAGTTAGAGGACTTTGCACACTCTTAGATGTATCTTGTTGCTTTTTAAACGGATTTCGGGCACCACCAGGCGAGGATTTAATTGGCTGAAAACACAGTACAGTATCATGTACAGCATACCTCGAATCCATAATAAACAATAAATAATGTAAGTTATAAAACATTCTCAATATAACTCTCAATGAGGTGGATAAGTTTCTGTCCAATGAAATGAAATGTCTTTATTTTGCATAAGCCTATGGAGACACTTACAAATTGTCAGTAACAATTTTTTTTTTTTACTCTACTACCGGATCGGAGCAAGACCACAACTGAGAAGATCTGGCAAGAAACTCAGCGTCTTTTTTGTTTGTATAGTATCTTTTACCAATTTGTTTCTTACATAGCAATAAAAGATAGCTCCAGTCTCTTGCCTCAAATGTGACTGAACATGAGGCTTGTTTGGCAATAACACTTTGTCATGTATGCCCTGGAGTTAATTCTTTTGTCACCGACAATATCCACCGATTTTATTTTCTGTTTAAAAGAACTAGAATACTTTGAGATCTGCAGAGGCGCGTACTGCCATACTTAATTCTGATTTATAGACAACTGTTTCAATGGTCTAGGTTCTAATTACCTATAGTTACCTAAAAAGTAGAAAGACTATACAAACGAAATTAAATTTAAAGACAACACACTTGGGACTCACCACAGGCTTAATCGGTGCAACCTCCGGCTTCTTCATAGTCTTCTGTGGTATGATGAGACTAGTGTTAAGCTCGTGTTCGGTGCTCGTGACGTCATGCGTCTCCTCTAGCTGATGGAAGTGTGATTGTTGGTCTACGGTATCGGGCTCGTTCCAGGCCTCGGCCAGCGAGGCCAGTTTGTCTGCAAGGTGCATGCGACCGAGACGAGACGCGTATTTGGCTGCCAATGGGACCAGACGAGAATCCTTCAGTAACTCCATCAATTCTAGGGCCCGTTGTTCTATTTCACTTCGACAGGCCAACTGGGGATACATACAGTACAAAAAATAATAGTTTAGATTAGGCTAGCGCTTATAGTCATAAATGAGAATACACATAGTTTTTATAAATTACAGCAAGCAATATGATTAACAAAAGATGAAGAAGAGAAGGAGGGAATCACAAAGACAGATAGAGTGAGAAAGATAATGATATTGTACTTATTACCTACAATGACTGGACATATAGAAAGTCTACCTATAAACGAGGATCTATCGACGACCCGCGTGGCGAAGCTGTCACCATACCGGTCTAACACGCAGTGGGTCCCGGGTTCGATCCCCGGCCAGATATTAATGAATGATGAGTTTAGATTTCTGTTCTGGGTCTGGGTGTTTGTGTATTCGTCTTTGTTTGTCCATAGCACCCACGACACAGGAGAAATTCCTACTGTGGGGCTATGAGTGAGAAAGCGTTTAAAGCGTTTATTATCTATATTTTACATACTATCATACAATACTATGATGTACACTTTATTATAAGTAGTTTAATTAAATTCATCTTTGTGTGTCCATGGAGTGTAGAAATTGATTTATACTGTGATGAATATGAGATACTTTATTATTATAAGATTTATATAAGTAAAATACATACCGCAAACAATTTGAGCGACGTCTCTCGAGCGAGTTTTACATCAACATCGGCCGTGGTGTGCGCCCACCGAACTAACTGCTCTTCATATTGCGTCTTTTCGGAATCCAACTCGCAAAGGGGTATCTAAACAATATTTCAATGTAAAATGTTGGAAAATAAATATAATTCTAGTCATAGTTTTAGTCCTTAGTTTAGTCATAATTGATTGCTAATATATCAGAGTAATACTGTTGTATTACTGTGTGTTTCTTTTGAATGGTTCGTGCAAGGCTCGGAGGTGATGACCATGGGCGGCAATGACCAAGACTCTGATCTCAGAGTCTGAGGTTCGCTTTCACATACTATGCTACTCTTGAGGACTAAGTTGGCACTCCCTAAGCACACCAACCAAACCAGAACGCAGCAGCGCTTCGCCGAAATAGGTGTGGCGGGGGGGGCCCCCCCCCCCCCCGGCCTCTTCCTAATAAAAAAATAATGTATATAATAAAATATATTTAATAAAAAAAACAACATACAACGGGTTCTACCAACTTAAAATAATATGAATATAATATAATATAATATAAAAAAAACTCAATATTTTGATCAATATTTCTCAATATTTCTCAATTCTTTGATCAAAGGATATAATTATCTATTAAATTAAACATTAAAAATAAAACGTAACATATGATTGAAATTATTTTACCTGTATTGGAAGTTCTGTTACTATAGGTTTTGGCACCGTCAGTGGGAACGAGGAGCCACGGCATAAGATAGCACGTACGGTCTGTGTAGGCTCGCTCACCTTGGAAAATACCATAAAAAATATATCAACATACATTAAAACATAGTTAAAATATATTTATTTGGTATTCATCAATTAGGAATTCAGAGACATTTGAGTCCCAATGCTTTAGCATGATGTCCAAGACTTCCTCAGATAAGTCTTGGTTTAAAACACAATGATTGATTCATTATTACCAGTAAGTTTATAGCAATATACTGCTATTTACGACGGCACATCATAAAGCCAAAACAAGACTTACCGAGACAATAAACCACGAATCTGAGACACCTTTAGAATGAGTGCTAGTATCGCAAATAGGGATCCAAATGCCGCTGGCGATATCATACAGCCTCAGAATACCCGTACTATCGTATGTACACGGCGAGCCGACATCCGAGGTACCGATCCAAGCCAACTTAGACCCAGGAGATAAGGGCAGAAGGACTGTCTTGCTGCGCACTTGTCTGCCGTTTATAGCTATGATATCCATTGCTAAGTGCTGGTCTGTAATACCGGGGTCGGTGTGGTGGTATACAGCAAGGACTGTCGTATTAAACGCTGCTAATGCCACAATAGGACCTGGTAGTGATATGACCTGAAAGTATGTAAATGCGTTATTTTTATTTTCTATGTTAAATTCACTTAGTTTATAAAGAAATATTTACCATGCATGGTTTTTCGGTGCGTATAGGTTTCAATATAAACTTAAATTAAGCAACCTCAGGAGAGGAATCTATTAGATTTATTTAAAACTGGTATATAAGTTATCTAATACTAGACGCATGGAGGTGCTAGCTGTAGTGGAAATGGTTCCTATTCATGTAGTATAAGAAAAAATACTGACACGTAATAACACGTACGTGTTTTTTACGTGACAAACTGAGACGATTCTAATGATTTATGTCATACATCACAATCCGTCAAGCCGTGTGGGCTGTAGCGCGTGCCAAAGATATGGACATATATACAAACAAACATACGCTCGAAAAACATTACTTTCCTGACGCAATCGGATAAAAATATATTAAACATCATTTCTTCTGGGTCAGGGACACTTTATATCATCATATTCAGAAACATTAAAATAAAACACGCTTCGACACACATAGCTCCACCCTAGGATTTTCTCCTGTGTCGTGGTTGCCATGCCACAAAGACGAATACACAAACGCCCAGACGCAGAACAGAAATCTAAACCCATCAGTCATACTTCTGTCTGGCCGGGAATCGAACCCGGGCCCCACTGCGCGTCAGACCTGTATGTTGACCGCTCCGCCACGCGGGTCGTCGAATGGGGAAAGTGGGGAAAACGGGAGGAAAATGGGGGTAGTGACCTGTCTCTGCGTGCCGAGCGGCGTGTAGAGGCGCAGCAGGCGCGCGCTCGTGGCGCACGCCAGCGCCGCGCCCGCCGCCACGCACCGCACCTCCTCCGTCTCCGGCAGCGACACGCTCCACTCCTTGCTGCTGCCCGCCAGCGATATGCACACCACCTTGCTGTACACCGTTGTGTGCCTCGATTAGCTTATTTATTTAAGATTTTAATTTATTTAATTTAATTAACATTATTATATGCTTAGGCAAACATAACAGAATTAATCTAATTCGTTTGTCTAGCTTCGCTAAATAATCATATGCCGTCCTGCGAAGTACAGCTCCTGGTGTCCAAAATACATCTATTGTTTGGTTCCTAGCCACCAATCCGTTAAGCAGTGCCATCGCTTTATTTAAAGGGGACTCCTTCACAATCAAGAGCCTATATCTAAGTGTTGCGAATAGCTTCCTTCGTCGCGACCATACGTAGCCGTCAGGAACGTTCAGCGCGATCAGCTCAAGCACTGAGGGATTATACAGACGAATTTATAGTTATATATTCCAGTTATAGGGGTAATCATTGCATTTTCGATTTATAGATGGTGTGTACCAAAATAGCTTGCAGGGATTCATTGTTTATTTCGACTAATAGAGGGTAGAGTTCGAGTAATGGAGGTTTTGGGGCTTGAAGGGAAGGGAACAAAACATTTTTTCGAGGTTTGGAGGATTTTGACTTATTGAGGTTCGATTTGCTATAATAGTAAAATTTAGAGGCACAAGCATGGGCTTAACCCTAGCTGGCCAGAGATTTTCAACACCCATGAACACTATGACATTTATAACATCATTGGGCAACACATATATTTTAGTAGTATGCACTTTTTCAATAAAGCATACAAAAGATTTAATATTTACCTGGGAGTCTCACAAGCTAGTGCCAGAATGTTACTTGATAAACTGGCCACAGTATGGTTTAAGTAGTTGTTCAAATTTATCCCATGATGTAGATTTGAATCGTGAAATTCCACGTCAATACTTGATTCTCCATTCTCGCCATTGTGGCAGCGTACGATGCCGACATCGTTCCAGCACATGTACCTAATTAAAAAAGGTTTACAAAGTTTACTAATGTTGAATAATTTTTAATTTCGGATATAATTGAATTTAAAAGCTAATTGTATGTGAAGGTGAGACAACTACAGTTCATTAAAATTGCAGTCTATATTGTAACTAATTCAAACTACATAAAAGGTAAACTAAATAAACGATTGCAAGACACATTATCTCAAACTGTACGTAATTTAAAAGATGGCTATATAAATTGCCAGCCCTGGTTTTTCATTTTCTTCCAATGGAGATAGAAACTATAATGTGACACTTTCAGTGTGAAAACATTACTAATATTTTCTTTCTATTGGAGTCATTTAAGTCGGCGAAAAACAAAAGTCGCCAAGATAATGTTCTGTCTATACAAGTTGAGTATCAAGGCTCTTCCCATAAATTTGCACATTACGATATACACATTATCAAAACAAGCAATTTTGCCACCTTTCAAGTCTTTGATTTTGGCCTGATGTTGGCACATGGCAGATGCCCTGGTTTGCACTAACGTGCAAACCTTTGATTACCTACCTAGGGACCTAGGTAGAGTAATCTCTACCTAGGTCCCTAGGTAGGTAAATCAGACCAGATACGTCTATACAGTACGCAACACACCTGTGTTCTAAATGCGCTGGCGTAGAGGAAGGTTGAAAGGGAGGTTGCGCGGCCACATTAGAAGGCCCCGGTAGCGGAAGGCGGGACTGCGGCCGCGACTCCGCCTCCGACCCGCCACCGAGCCCGAGGGTTTCATTCTTCAGCTTCTCCAGGGATATGGCATTGTCATCGTCGCTTTCGTAGTTCTCTATTATGTTGTCTAGGTCGTTGTCTGAAAATTACAAAAAAATATTATACATTCTTTCTATTAAAGTGGTAAACACTACAGAGGTTCTACTGGAAAACAATTACAAAATGTTTTGACATTCCAGAAACTAAGATGGTCAGTGCATGTTACACATAGTGGATTAACTTTTTTATGCCAAACGGTACTTATACCTAATATCACATTTATTCAAAGAAATTAGTTAATATGTTTATTATGTTTTAAGTTTGAATATTGATTGATGATTAAAAAATTCTTTAATACTGACCATCATCATCCCTTTCAACCATCTCAACATCTTCAGCAGCACCGTCACCAATCTTGCTGCTGTCCTTGCCATAACAATTCACTAACATGCCCAGTTGACCAGCTACATCACAATATGCAAGAACTCCGTTCCCTGAAAGAATAAGCCTATTAGTTTAAAACACCACATACAAAGATTTTTTTTAATTATGTGATTATAATAATGTTAATTAACTTTTTAGTGTAATAGTTAGTTTTTTTTTATATATTATAATTATATTCTAACCTAAACTGTCATAAACTATATACATAGCGACTGTTAAAAAATAAAAAATAATTAAACACATTTATATACAAAGGGGAATATTAAAACCTAAATATCAAATGATTGAAGATAAACACTAAAATGGCTGATATCAGTTAAAAGATATAGCCCTGAATGATGCTGTTTCTCACTTTCGCCGCTATTTACAACTGATCTGGTTTCCACTCCAGAGATCAGGGTCAGCCATTAGCCTGACAATTAAATGGTTAATGATTATATTAAGTACTATTTGCATAGAATAAATATATATTCTGCCCAAATAGTACTTAAACAGTATAATACAATTTATAATACCTTTTATATTATATTTATAGTACCTTTAGGATTCCATGCCAATGCAGAAACATTGTGAGATGTTGGGTGTTCCACAATACCCATGCAATTGCCAGATTGTACCTCCCAAATTGCAATTTGTCCTGCCACAGTACTCCCGGCCAAATATTGGCCACAGGGTGAAAACTGACACTGAGATATAGCACATTTTATCTGTAAATTTGTAACTACACATTAAAAAGAAGAGCAAATGTTAATACACTTTATCTATTGGTAAGATACTTTTATATACCTAAAAATAAATGTTATATAAATTTTAAAAGTGTCAAACAAATGTAATATATTTAATTTGTTTTATTGTGTTTATGTTGAATGAAATGTTAATTATCCTTTATTTTATTCAGATATTTTATTTTATTAATATCAAGTAGCAAATGAGCAAGCAGCCCATCTGATGGTAAGTGGTTACTGCCGCCCATGGACATTTGTAAGCAACTTCATATAGAACAGGGGTTCTATATGAAGTCGACTACAGATGCGTTGGTACTTCCGAGGACTGAGATGGTCGTTTCATATAATAGTGAGCCGGCAACCACATCCTTTTACCGAAACGCAAGAACTGATTCGCGCTAGAAATAGGTGTGGTTTCATATAAATTTTCAATATATACAGTATATTCATTGGTGCATAGATACTGATTTATCTGTACGAACTCCTGCATGGGTAAAAATCAGCTCAAAGGGGCTTTAGAAAGATTTCATACTATGTGATAATAATTCCTACAAACCGAGCTATGTGTGAATGTCATCCTCTGGCCCCAGCTTTCAGTGTCCAGCAATGTAACATCCCGGTTATTAGGATATGCTAAATATTTGCCTTCTGTTGGTTCAAAATCCATGCGTCCTGTAATTTAAAAAAATATTTATGTTATAAAGTGTGGAATTTGTATTTCATTTGTCAGCAAATTTTCTTAAGAAAGTTGTCATCAAAATGTTGTTTCTACCCCTAATATAAAATGATGATCAGAATAAAAAATTATTAGTTTATGTTTGAATTTAGTATCTTTAAACAAATATGAAGTGTTGATTTATAATTTAAAAGCAAAATGGTTTTACCCAAAACTTTTGCAGCATAAAATGTGTTTATCTTAGGAATGCATGTAATTTCTTTGACAATCTTCTGCGTATCAATATCATAGACTCTTAACATGCCATCTCCACTTGCTGTGCTCGCATATTTCATGTGAGGGCATATAGCAATACTGAGCACTGGGCCTTTATGTTCCGACATCACAAATAGAGGAGCTCCTCCCTCCAGGCTGCATATCTTTGCTTCCATATTTTCTGATGAGCAGCCAACGGCCTGTGAAAAGAATACAACCTTTATACCTTTATAATCATGAAAAAACATGTAACATGTACCATAAAAATAAAAGTAAACCTTAGATATCAATTATAGATTTAATTTTGAAATCTTCTTATTTCAGTAGCATTACACGATGAGCCTATATAGGTGGCCATAAGAAATATTTAATTGCTTCACAGAAATAAATACAACATGGCTAATTTAATGTTTTGTTGTCAAATGAAAACACATATTTAATATTTTTTTTGTTTTTTTTTTTCAAAACTTAATTTACCTCTATCTTGGATGACGACATGATTTGAGTAACAGGCGCCGTGAACCTCGTGATGATACCATCCTTGTCGAAAGCCGGGAAAGTGTACGCCTGAACAGCATGGTTATCTGTGGCTACGTATAACCTCTTGTCCTTGAAGCACACAGCGAGAGCGCTTTCTCCAACACAATGGGAATTTGGATCATCGTCTTCTATATCCACCCAGACCCTCACGTCGCCATCGTGACCGCAAGTGATTATATGTCTAAATTTCACAAGATATTAACAATGAATAAAATGTTAGTATAAAATATCACAATATTCCTTTACAATTAATTTACCTTCCATCTTCTGTGAAGCACACATCTGTATGACCCTCGGCATGAGCGTACCGAAGTGGTTTCGAGACAATTTTCATCTTTTAAATTAAAATTTTCACCGATTACGTATCACAGCCTTTACACCAATTTAAATCTTAACTAATAGATAAATTAGATGTCAGAGATATGATACTTTCCACTAATATTACATGAAGAATTTTAATTTGCGTGAGGGAAAGATATAAGTTTTAAAAACATTGCAAAATAAATTCTAAAGTTCCTCTTTGTTTTGTAGAATGGCGGGAAATTAAGTCTTGCCACTTTTGACAGATGTCGATGTCAATGTTATCAACAGAATAAAACTGCGTTCAAAGAATAAAGTAAAATTACGAAACTATAATAACAGTTAAAAAACTTGGTTTTGAAAAAAAAGTTTCCATTCAGAGTTTGCGCTACTCGAGTTGGCTGGTCGAAGCATTTTAATCGTTGAGACTCGTTTTTATATCACCACTGTATTGACCACAATTTTTTGCAGGCCTTATTTTTTCCCTTTCTGTCTTTGCACTGTTATACTTGTTATGGCATGTTAAGCGTTTCCCTTTAAATTAATTCATTATTTATTGCGGTTGTATTTCTAATGAGGGATGTGCGAATATCGTTCGAATCCAAAAATCCGAAAATTAATGTTCGAATCAAATTTCGAATATTTTTAAATTATTCGAAATTGGAAGATAAATTGGAAAAAAAATCTAATAAATTGGAAAAAAACGAATATTTCGAAAAATTCACATAATCAGGATAAATCGCGAATACAAAATGACATATGAAATATCACTGGATTTTCTATCGTTTCTAATTTTAATTTCACTGGTCAAGTTGTAAAATTTTCCTTCACTGGTTAAATCAGTAAATAGAATATTATTTAAACGCATGTACTTAGGTATATTCATTGATTGAATCAGAGAAATTCCACTGATATATTTTAAAAGAGAAAACAAACAAAGATTTCAACTTCTTGAAATGTTTGCGAATAATAACATAATTCAAGACTAATTCTAAATAAATTGAACTAATCGAAGTTTTCAAATTAGTTCAAAGTTTTCGAATGTTTCGAGATTCGAGTTTTGAATCGAATATAAATATTCTATATCTATATCGAATATAAATATAAATATTCGATTCGGAAGTCGGCATTACTCGCTCACCCCTATTTCTAATATATTTAAATGTTTATAGGCAGCATTAAAAGAATACTAATCCCATGCGTTCACTGGCGATTTAAATATATCAATTTTTTTTAAAACGAAATAACTGCAGCAGCAGCTGACAACTTAAAATAAAAATAATAAACAGCAATACTACAATCGATAGTCCAATGATAACCAAAAGCATATCTGTATTATTATATTTTTCTTTTCTTATATTTGTTTTATTTTATTAATATTAATTCAAGCTCGAGTTAGATAGAATCCAACTCGAGTTAGTAATTCTAGTTACCATCTCTAGCCCTGCACTGCACTGTACTGGTGGCAGTGGTAAGAGATATCTGACGTTGACGGTTGACGTCATCACGTCATATAAATGTGTAGTTTGCCGGTCGGATTGAAATTAATATATTTTTAGCGTTTGCCGTCAGTAGACGAGTTTGTCGTTTTTTAGGTTACCGGCGATTTGATTGTATTTTAATTTCATAAAAGTATTTGGATATTTAATTTTTTTAAGTTCTAAAATCTGTGAGAAATTAACTAAGAAAAATATAAAATTAAGGTAAGTTTAATTTATGAGTATTTGAATTATACAACTATATGAATTATAGCCGCCAGGTGCTTTATACATTATAAAATTTAAAAAATATGTATGAAAAAATATTGGGTTTAAGATTTTCATATAAAATTAATTAACAGTATTGAAAGTCTTTTATTAATTTCAAGTTATCATGCAATTAGTCTGACGCAACATCGCTTTTCTTTTCGTATTCTGAAAGTAGGCACTTTCAGATCACCTTTTAGTGGTATAATTTATTGTAACTATAATAAGAAATTGTGTATTTAAGTACTTTATGTTAAATTATTTTTTGAAAGCATTCTAATTTCAATTATACGTAATTGCAGGTCACTCGTACACGTTGTGCGAACAGTTATTTAATTAATAAACTTAGTTTTGGATGTAATAAATCATTAAATGTAATGAGCCTGAAGGAACTTATAACATAGTGTATTTTTTGCTAATGCTAAATATTTAATAACTTATATACATATTATTTTGAAAAAACAAAATATGCACACACAGAGAAATCATACTTATACAGAAAGCTTAAAATTAACAATAAGTGCAACAGTACAGCAAAATATATATATATATATCTTTGTGAAAATATAATTTAGAGCAATGTTTATTATTATTTTACCACCAGTGCACTATATTTCTTAATTCTTCCTTAATTGTCTTTGACAGATGGGTGATGATGGATTCCTTAAGCCCAAAGTTGGTTTCGCTACTGAAGCTATCCATGCTGGTCAGGACCCAGACAAGTTTGGCTATGGCTCAGTAGCTCTTCCTATCTTCACTACAAGCACTTTTAAACAAATAGCTCCAGGAGAAAATCATGTGAGTTTTCCTTAACATTCTAAAAGTTTTTTTACTTATTATCTTAGGAGTATTAACACTCACGTTTCAAATTGTCTGAAACATAACTTAAATTCTAGTATAAAATGTGTTACAATAATAGCTGGAAGAATTTTCCATATTTTACCCTTTAAATGAGCAGCGATAGCCTAATGGTTGAAACTCGGCCCCTCAATCGAGGGTCCGAGATTCAAATCCCACGCACACACCACTTAAATTTCTAAAATAATGTGATTTACGGTGGTGAGAAAACCTTTCAACAATCTACTTTAGGGACTTTCTTTAGTTATTAATTGCCCAGATAATATATTTCTTATAAGCTTTGTACCACCATTTTTAGGGATATGATTATGGTCGATCTGGAAATCCGACAAGAAACAGCCTGGAAGAATGCTTAGCTGCTCTGGATGGAGGGGCTCACGCAATGACTTATGCCTCTGGGCTCGGAGCCACAACCACAATTGTTTCCTTGCTCAGCAGCGGAGACCATATAGTGTCTACTGATGATTTATATGGTGGTACGAACAGACTTTTACGGTAAGTGCACTATCATCATAATCACAACAACTTATTATAGTATATTTGTGAAGTTTAATTTTGTAATAATAATCTACCTATTGGAGTTTTATTTTAATTTTATAATACCGAAAAATGAAAAACAAAATATATTAAAGTTCATTAATTTGAATATTTCCTCAAAAACTGCATATCCACTGAAGATCATCATAAATTAACTTCAGAAGATTTTTAACAGAAAAATAATATAATATAATCGTATGATTGATTGAATAAAATCAAAAATTGTTTTGTGTTTAGCATCATAATTACAATTATATGATTTTAATTATTAATATTGTATTACGATAAGGTGATCTTTTGATTCCCAAACTGCATGCTTTACTTTATTTTTAAGATGAATCTTTCACTAGGTACTTCTTAGAATGAAAAAGGCTAACTGATATATTTTTTACAGGAGAATAGTGGATAGATTAGGCATCAAGACATCATTTGTAAACTTTACAGACCTAAATGTTATTGATAAAGCTATTCAGGAAAATACTAAGGTAAGTTTAATAAATATAAAATACCTTCTTGCATTTAACAAATTTATTATTTAATTAAAATTGCACTGATACATAAATTATATATCGTAGAGTATTTAATACTTCAAGAATACCTCAGTAAGTTAATCTAAGTGCTAATCGACTATACAACTTTACCAAAATTTTAATAAAACGATTTTTTAAAATATAGTGATTATGTTATCAAATAATTAAAGTGAAATACTGATAAATTTGTTAATTAATCAAACAGCTGCACTTACATGCAACTTGTTTAATAACACGTTTATACGACACGGCATATGACAACGATGGCATAATAGTTAGTATTTGTGTATTGACTATAGAATCTAGATAATCATTACGTAGGCAAGGGAATGGTTGGGAAACTTATTACTCGAAGCATTATTTGCTAATTACCAAGGCATTACCGATATTCTCGAATCAAAGTTTAATCAAATACCTATATTAAACAAATATATAAGTAATTATTGGTGCATAAATACTTACCATGAAATTGATGACGCAAGCGCGTGTTTGAATTATGCACACGTATGGTTGCTAATATTTCGTCGGCAAAATTTAGTATTTTCCAAAGAAAGCTATAAAAATATAGTACACATATAAAACGTATAGTATTGTAAGGACAAAAACTCACTATTATTATTTTAATAAATCTATACTATCTTTCACCTTTTTTAATTTTGTATTTTTTATTGTTTCAAGTGACTTGCTTCCATTATATTTTTTTAAGTACGCTTTCGTAAACTTTGGATTTGGAACTGATGGGTTTATTTGTTAGATTTCGTAGTCAAAAATGTAGCATTTATGTATTATTTATTCCATTATACTTTCCACGAAATATAGTACAATCTTTTTTTGCTAAGCAAAAAGCGGCACAGCCGTACCATCCTTTTCTAGAAGGAATTCAGGCCGTTTTGAATCCCGTATTACTTTGTTGTGGATAAAACAAGAAGCCTGAATTTTCAGTTACTTATACTATATGTCATAGTACAGTTAGCAACCATTTGCACACGGGTGCATTTCCTTGAATCATTGATAACGTATGAAGTGACGTCAGTGGCTATGTAAGTGTACCTTGGTACGTTATTCTGTTAACAGAATTACTTGTTTATGTCCGTGGGGAATTGCATGGATATTGTTATGAGTTTAGTTGCTGACCGTCCGGTTTTCCCAGTATGATTTTTTTAAGATGTCCTGGCGTGTCCCGTATCGTTTTTGGAGTTCCGTACCCAAAGGGTATAAACGGAACCCTATTACTAAGACTCCGCTGTCCGACAGTCTTTCGGACCCGGGCGGCAAATTTAGAGGGGCGGCAAAATAAGACTTGTGAACCTTGTTTTGTCGTCAAGTTACATTACATATTGTCGTTTTTTCTTTTTGGACGTTAAGTTAGATATTGTCGTTTTTGTTTTGGTTACATATTACTAAAATTTGTAAATGTGTGGCGAGCTCAAACTCCGCCCCGGGCGGTGTAAGCCCACGCTACGCCACGCGTGTAAGTGACACACGTTAGGAGCACCTGCGGCCCGGGGACCCCCTATCATTGATACGGTTGATACGACGGTAGCTACGCCCCTGATTCCTAGCTAAAAGACCTACCGGCGAGGCTATGATAAGCAAAGGCGAAAGATTAGGCGGATAAATCCTCATTTGTATACGCAAATTACCTGACGGATTTTGTTAAATTTTGGCGCACTGATGGTTTATGGCCTGGGTTATCACATATGATACCTATTACCGTTATAAACGTGCCCGAAGCGAACGGAGTCGCGGGAATAAGCTTGTGTAAAATAACTAGCAGAATCGTACCCACTTCGTTGGACATTAAAAAAAAATGGTTTATCTCTTTGCATGCCAATTTGGCAAAACATACATAGACAGAGCATACATGTTACCGCGTAAATGAATAAAATGATAATGATTGATTGTTTATTTTAATCGTTCAATTCTTCTTTGTATACTGTATTTAACGCGGAGTTAACATATGGCAGCAAAATATATTGGAACCAAAATGAATTTATAGACCAGAAAGCCAAATATTAAGTTTCATAGAGCTTGATTCAAAATTGGCGGACTTTCAAACAAACTGTCTTCCCCTATTTTATGTTCTTAGGGTTTATTTTCAAAAAATGATAAAATAACTATTTCATTATTTCTACCCATAAAGCCAGGTACTAAGTCTCATAGAGCTTGCTTAAAAATTGGCGAACTTTCATAGAAACTTTTAACCCCAATTTAACCACCTTAGGTGTGGTTGAGTTTCTAAAAATCCTTTCTTATCGCTCACTTACATCATGAAATGGATCCCTACCTACCAAATTTTATGGTTCTAGGTACAGTAGTTTCGGCTGTGCATTGATATACAAGTCAGTGAGTCGGACGCCCCGCGTGGCGGAGCGGTCACCATACAGGTCAGACGCGCTGTGGGTCCCGGGTTCGATTCCCGGCCAGACAGAAATATGAATGATGAGTTCAGATTTCTGTTCTGAGTCTGGGTGTTTGTGTATTTGTCTTTGAGTGTCCATGGCACCCACGACACAGGAGAAAATCCTAGTGTAGAAAGCGTCTTTTAAAAAAAACCTAAAAAAGAAAAAAATGCCTTTTATATATGTATATACGAAAAGATATAGATAACGCCATTCTGTCTCAAAGTTTCCTTATTATTGCATCACACATGAAATCTGCGAATAATATTACATTAAATTTGTTATCACTGAACCATATTTTGCTTCGTAAACATAGATATTTTATCGTATTATAACATTTTTAATCGTCAATTTTTTGTTGTGTAAAGATCGTTGCACACGTTACGAGATTGTTCAATTGTTTGCGAGTCTTTGATTCAAGCATGATAATTTGCGATTTCACGATTAGCTCCTATTGCCAAGTCACTAATTAATCATACTATATTCTCATGTACTCATTATCTCTTAACATAATGTCGCTGAATTTAAAGTGCTGATTGGTAAACTTAATATGTACCTTTACAAAATGATGAAGTTTTCTCACGTAGTTTTTATTACAATTCGTTGAGAGCTAGTTTTACTACTGCCTAAAATGTAATTTCCTTACATTTCCCTTCATTACTACTACTAAATCATACTCAATTCCAATAGACAACGTTTTTATTGTTAAAAATCTGTTGTGCCATGGTTCAGTATTAAAGGTATCTAAAGAAAGATTTTGATATTTATTTTACTGTAAGGTCCTTTGCAATATGTGAGTATGCAAAACAATTAAACATTTCTAATCCTTTTCAGATGCTCTGGATCGAAACTCCTACGAATCCTATATTGAAAGTAGCAGATATTGCCGCCATAGTGAAGCTGGCAAAAAGCCGCGGCAATATTATAGTGGTAGTGGACAATACCTTCCTCACGCCTTACTTACAAAGGCCGCTGGACTTCGGAGCAGATATTGTGATGTACTCGTTAACTAAATACATGAATGGCCACTCTGATGTGATAATGGGAGCTGCGGTAGTGAACGATGCTGAACTGGCAGAAAGACTTCGGTTCCTGCAGATGGGTAAGTTTCATTAACTTCTCTGAAATTAAATTAACTGTCTAAATATAACTGTCTGTCAATTCTAAGTACATAGATTTAGATCTAATCTTTGTATACTTGAGATATAATGTCTTAAGACAAAGGTGATAAGGATAAGGTGAGAAGGAAGTAAAATAGATTAGCTTGAAAGCGGCGATACATTTGTTATTTTTAAGTCAGTCAAACCAGCTCCGGATCTTCAATTATTTGGGGGGGAGGGGGGGAAGTAACCTTAAAAATGTCGCCCTGCCCACTTGAATATTTTTACCATCATTTCAGCCATCAAATATCCATAAATTTTGTGATCATTAAAACGTCTACGTATCAAAAGTTCCACGTTCGTTACCACGGTTTGAATTTGCCGCCCTTCGAACTTGCCGCCTGGGGCATAGACCCAGGCTGGTCCCCCCTAGATCCGGGCCTGAGTCAAACTTTCTGTCTACATGTAGATGTTATTATTGTAGATTTAATTTTCTATAATAAAATTAGTTGATAGTCATACCATATTCTCTGTAGGTACTAAAAAATACACGTGATGTGCCTTAAAACCTCATCATGTATCACCAAGGCGAAAGGGGGTTAAAATGCCAAAATAAAACACCACGTGATTACTGGACGGTCCCTTAGGAAAATAATAGGGTAGCGTTCCCATTACAGTACCCGACTTTACAATTCACACCCTAACCCTTTCAAGTGGCGGTCGGTACCTTTTTAGCATAACGAATCACATAGTAACAATCGTCAGATATCGATCAGCAATATTTGATAGTCGTCTCTGTTATCTATTTGATAGTGTCTGTCCCTGGAAAAATCGACAATGGCGAAATAATAGACGTTTGCCGGACTAAACGAAATGAGTCTTCTGGTACTGAAAATGGTCACGGACCTAATAAGAGACGCGAATTATCTACCGCTGCTTTAAAGCTCTTGAAGTTCTTC
>DWNE01000256.1:0-33321 GCA_018249875.1 Cecropterus toxeus | reverse complement strand
AAACAACACCTTTCGAAAAAAAAAAAAAATGAAAAACAGTCCACTCTAACCATCCATTTCGATGTATCAAACATAAAAATATATATATATATATATATATATACACAGACGAATTGAGTACCTCCTCCTTTTAGAAGTCGGTTAAAAAACTAAGGAAAAACTCTAATGTGAGTAATTTATAATATTCAATTATATTCAGGTTTTCTTCGTAGTCTCCTTAAGATATTAAGAGGAATCAATATCGTCGGGATCAACAAATCTTCTTCTCCTTCATTTTGTCAACTTTACTTCACCCACATATGAACGGACCTCTATATCCAAGAAGAGCTTAAAACTCTTCCTCATATACCCAGACCATTTCTATTTTCCCATAGCATTTTCGTGTAGTTGTTGACATTCTTCCATTCTCATCCAATAGCGGCCGGCACAAAATAGAGATCTTGACTAAATCGAGAAAGGACACCTCTTTATCGCATCTATACTATACATTGAACGTAACAACGTCGGTGTTCGCAATACTTATCAATGAAACCCGCCCGGGTCCGTGTAATGGAGATGGATGCGCAGATAACTCGCGTAATTGAAGATGTTGCTCCACGCTGCCATTCCGACCTTGTTGTTAATATGATTTATATCAAATGCTAGTTCGTCCGAGGTACTGTTGAATACCTACGACCGTGCTAGGAACCTTTAGCCTTTGGATAAAGGACCAAAGGTCGATGAGGTCGTAACGCGAGATAATGTATTGAAAAACTCAAAACAAATCGGTTCTAAATTGACTTTCTCGATTTTTCAACGACTCCCTGATATACCTACCACTGATTCGCCTTTACGAGACATAAAAAAATTGTATAATAAAAATGTTTAAATAATGCAAAATACCGATGTTAAAAGTAGCCTATATGTTGACCAGGTATATACGTAATCAGTGGTTCTCGCGTGATTGAGTAACAAACAGACACACACCATTTCATTTTTATATATTACAATAGATCTATTATTGTCGTATGACTTTTAAGGCATCCTAATAAATAACAGCCAAAATATCATGCTTAAGATATCTCCGAGTCATTCTCAGTAAGATTTTTCTTTTGATATCTTTCACGAACAACATAAGTTTAAGTTCACAATAAGCTGCTTTTAGACCTACAATAGTTCGCATATTGTAAGCGAGCTTTTGTTAATTCTGTGTCAGTTTGATCGAGGTAGAGTCGAGGTGCCGTCCATCACATTGAGTGACGGGTATCATTTCGGGGCGCCCACCTTCAACAACGTATAAGGAACGAATTAGTTGACTGAATAAAATTGTACTTCCAATATGGACAGATTAATTACCAATCTTATTATAATATAACCATAAGAGTATTGTGCTAAGGTAATAAAACTGACAGCTTTTTCTGTTACCTTCTGTCAATATTCAGTAGACAATGTTAATTAAATAAATAATATTTTTCTAAGTAGATAGTCCTCAAAGCCCCGTTAAGTGTAATTTAATCATCTTTCAAAAACATAATAACATAA
This sequence comes from Cecropterus toxeus, assembly GCA_018249875.1. Classification (NCBI taxonomy): domain Eukaryota; kingdom Metazoa; phylum Arthropoda; class Insecta; order Lepidoptera; family Hesperiidae; genus Cecropterus; species Cecropterus toxeus. Next base: position 31,800 of record DWNE01000256.1, on the reverse strand, counting down.
TAACTTCAGCTGTAGAATCAATTGCAGTCGGAGCAAAATGGCCACACATTAGACCCTTTTTTGCCAGATCTTTTTCTATAATAACTAAAATCCGTGTCGTAAAATGTTTTATGATCCACACTATATTTTATGTTTACTCGCTTTAAAATATGTTTTCGACAAAAAAAATAACTAGTATGATGCAACGTTGTCCTCCTACGCTGTATCATATCCAGTTATCAAAGAAACAAAAAATGCAATAAAGTTCGAACCAGCGAGAAATAAATCCGAGAAAAGGTCCAGTCGTAAAGAGCTCACAAAAGATCTGTCAGGGCGGAGGATTAGGCTTCGGGAACACTTAATAAGATTTAAGTTGCATTATGAGAAGATAAAATTTAAAAATATTAATAAGACGATACCGAGAATACAACGTAGGTACATAAGTATGCGTATATTTATAATTATACAGGATATCATAAAGTAGAGCAATAAATAAAAACAGAATTAAATATGTGATGTGTGAACTAAACATTTTAATTTCGTAGGATGTTTTGAGGTTAAGACATATGGAACAAAAATCTAATATTATATAGGAATTACTTTTCATATTAGGCTCAGGCAACTGCCACTAACCACTGTGCATTTGACTTTGAACCACTGTTTCAATTTTGAATAAACACATTTGAATAAAAAAGTAATAGCACGATATTAACGAATACATTCTACCAATTCACCTTCGAAACCTGAACTCTCCTCAAATAAACTAAGGTCACGAGACCGAGAAATAAACTCAATAAAAACGAACAGTAAAATGTTTTATTATTTGTATTTTACAATATTATTTGGCAATCGTAGCAGGCGCCGGAGACATTGTAAAACACCCACTTTTAACGTCGGCCCGAGGGCACCACCTAATCAACGCGCCTCGTGGAACTGACGAGGCACCGCTAAATGATTATGAAGTGAACAGTGGTTCCTATACATACAATATTCCACATTAAAGACTGTACATATATAGGCATGAAGCTATCTCTATTCCAATGTAAGGGTATAATTACATAATAAAACATCTGCCACAATTATGGCTTAAAATAAAACCTCAGGACTACTGTAAAGCGAATTAGGTATCGGTGAAAAATGTAAAAAAACATCGATACGGTGACCACTGAGCACTTAATAATATAATAACGATCAACATCGCAACCATGTTTATCTATCCTGGGGATGGAGGTTATAAGGTTACGCCAAATAGCAAAGTCTATTTACTTCGGACGTCTGACCTTTGCCGCTATGGTCGGCTGCTCATGGACCTCCTCCCTCTATAGCTAAACTATATTAACGTTGCTTTTATAGATGCATGAATTTGAACTACTGCTCATATCATACACCTACCTACCTAAATAAAACAACAAGAATGAACGACCACGGAACAAAAGGCGGCTCACAGCCTCTTTTTAGCTCCGTCCCACGAAATATCACACGTCGTAAAACTACGGTAGCGCATAAGGCAATGCCTAATTGACCTGTTGCTCGGTGTGAATTTACATGTATAGAATAATTTTATTTTTACATGCAAATTAATTTTATGTTCTCGAAGTCATGTGATATCTACCGATCGGTACTTGCCCAGAGCATTGGGGTATGATCTTATTATTCTAATGCTTTCATGTAACTTGACGCGCCAAGTGACGGGGCGGTCGTTATACCGGTCTTACACGCAAGAGGTTCCGTCTTCGAACCCCGGGCAGACAGATAACGTGATGAAAAAATTTGGATTTCTTCTTAGGGTCTGAGTGTTTAAGCTCGCTTTTAATGTGTTCATGGCACTCACGAGTCCCACTGCACTACGATTTTTTTGTAATATATCATTTCATTCTTGTCCAGCTGGGCAAAGACTCATCATTAAATTAAATAAAATGTATAAAATAAAAATGTTATTACTTACTTACAAAGTAAATAACTTCAATAAAATGCAACAACATAGATAATGCGAAGATATATTAGCTAATACTTGACCATGAAAGAACCATCACCGGTATAGACAAAGACATTCCACAATATTAATCACTTCTGTATATAACGGCTATAATGTTATTATCACATTTATTCTACACTTATTAAAATGCTTATAAATCTACTAATATTATACAATTTAAACCATACTGTAGACAAGATCAATATTTCATTTTATGTTTCTTTTAGTATGGTAAATAGTTACTTAAAATTTTGTATGAATATTGTAATTCTAGTATGATATGTAATTCCTTAATAATATTTTTTTCGATTATAGGATTAACACACTACTAAGCTTTAAAAATCGATACTGAACTATTTTATTTAACCCTTATGCTGCATGTCATCCCAAAAAGAACCAAGACCTCGTTTCCATAATTACTTTCTTATTTCTTGTAAAATGTGACGCTGGGACAACATATGCCCAAATAGACCTGTTGTACTGTGACAACTACATGTAACTAATCATCCAACATTTATAACAGTACAGGTTTTTACTAAGTCGTAGAACCTATGTAGTCCAACCGAAGAGGTACCGACGTCATATGCATTTCTAGCGCGAAGCAGTTCTTGTGTTTTGAGGGAAGAGTGTGGTTGCCGGTTTATTCGTATTTGAGGCGAAACATCCTAGTCCTCGGGAGTAGCGATGCATCTGTGATCAACTTCAGATAGAACCCCTGTTTTATATGAAGTTGCTTACAGATGTCCATGGGTGGCAGTAACCACTTACCATCAGGTGGACTGCATTCTCGTTTGTTACTTCGATTAATAAAAAAATACAGCAACTTTACACACATACGACTTCTAAAACACGAACATGACCTGACCTTTTTTAAAAAACATTATTTAATATCAGCAACTTACGAGTCACTTCCCAAATATAATCCCAGTTTTTTATGCAGCGCTTATTCCAAGCACAGAACAAAAATTCATTAATATACATAGAAACACGTAATACGTGTAAACGCGCCTACACATGGAATAATTTGACGCTTCTTATGGTAAAGATTATTGCGTACCATAAAATTCTTTACGTACTAACAATTACTTATCACTTATTAAACACTACCTACCAGTGTAATAAAAATATTCGGGATTATTTGAATAAATTACCGTAGTTTTACGACACTAGTTACCATAAACTAATAAAAGAAGCGTGCTAAGGAGCCATCAATGAAGACTTTGTCCAAACACAAATTAACTATTTTTATTTAATAAATCTGAAGAAATTGTTGAAACATCGTCGAATTAGCATAAACATTATGACGAGACATCACGAATGCCTGATTTCACATTCAAACAGTGGCATTTTCGATGATAAAACCATAAAAATGACTACTCTAGCTTTAAAAATTTTAGCGTTTTACGGAATGGACGTATTAGAAAAAATGTTAATATTTTTAATAGGTCTGTAAAAAAGAAAACGCTTTGAATTTGCCGACTTTATACCGAAGCAATAGTAGGCATGAAATCAAGCTTTATTTTCGATAGTAATAAAATGGATTGGTATTTTGTACTGTTACCTTAAGCAAGTACTTAATTCTAATAAACATTCAGTTATACTAAAATTCATATATCAATTACAAAATATTGCTAACGTTGTTCTATTTATTTCAGTACTAGTTTCTGAGCACAACTTGTACGCGTGGATGAATAATTAAGTAATTATAGTAATTGTGATAGTTGTTTCACTTTGACTTAGGGCCGGTTTCTACCAGATGAGATGAGATTTGTATATAACAAATCAGAAATTCTCATTTTTAAGGTTTCGTATACAAAAAAAAATACTGCGCTGTACGTCTGTCTGTCACCAGGCTGTATCTCATGACCAGTGATAACGAGACAGTTAAAATTATCACAGTTGATTAATTTCTGTTGCCGCTGTAACAATAGCAGGTGGTTGCCGGCTCACTTATACATATATGCGGCAACCATCTCAGTCCTAGGAAGTAGCAACGCATCTGCGATCGACTTTAGATAGAACTCCTATTCTACATGAGGTTGCTTACTGTCCATGGGCGGCAGTAGGCACTTACCATCAGGTGAACTGTATGCTCGTTTGCTACTTCATTTTTATAAAAAGTGGGTGGTTTCCCATACAACAAATGTGACTTTTTGTCATTTTTTATTAGATAATGGTACGGAACCCTTTATACACGGGTCCGACTCCCCTGTTTACATCTCCCAAAGTGACACCCTGGCGTTATGCCTCGTCTCTGCATATCTTCACACATTTCCGCTTTAGTGGAAACCTGCCCTTACACTCTGTTGATCCAATTATCTCTCCTATTATTAAATAATTATTGTACAAGTACATAATACAGAAGTATGTACATAATTCTAAACCTCTCGCGCAACCTTCTTCATAGATAGTCAACATAGTCAAGTAGTAGAACCAGTGTCGTTCGACAGGCGGGTTAGCACCGCCACACCTATTTCTAGCGTGAAGCAATCCTTGTGTTACGCTGGAAGGATGTGGTTTCCGGCACACTTATATATGAGGCGACCACCTCAGGAGTAGCAACTGTGATGGACTTCAGTTAGAAGCACTGTTCTATATAAGCTTGTTTCATGCTTTGCTGCATTGCTCCGTCCATGGGCGGCAGTAGCCACTCAACATCAGGTGGACTGCATGCTCGTTTGCCATTTCAGTCAAATAAAAAAAACAATGAGGAGAACTGCAATAAATAGGTTCACGGCGCTCATTCTTTTAGATAAACTAGCATTCGTAAATAAAATACATATTCACATAGCTATTGTAAAGATTATTTTAATGCTGGTCAATGTTACAGCAGCCTATAAAGAATTCAAAACACGAGACACAAAACATTTGTGAAATGGCGAAAACGTAAAATAAATAAGAAACAACAAGTGTCGCGGAAGAATGTTGCGGCGAGTCGTCCCCGTGTTTTTACGTCGTGCGCGTTGCCAACGGACGACACTGGCGCATTTGGCGAGACACATCGTTTCCAAACTGCAACATTTTTGTGGTTTCAGATGTATCATTTTATTTGCGACACTATCGTAACATTCACATACCAGGTTTCGATAGTCGTGTTCCGATGCGGTGGTAGTGTAAGAAAGTAATATCTTAACTGATAATTTATAAATGCCCCCGTAGGCCTATGCATTTTAAGATATTTCATTTGATTTCATTTCAATACAAATTATATGTCTCCCTAGAAAACATAACGTATATTTTTTATAGTACAATAGTGCGTGCTTGTTTGCTTATTCTACTACCTGATGGTAAATGGCCCTTGTAACTCGTGAACTTCAACATCGAATAAGATTGGATCATTACCTGAGGTTGCCGCATTTACGTTGCAACCAATGCGGACTAAGCTGAAAAGCCTCGGAACATCCCTCAAACAAGAAAACAGCAGCGTTTATTATTGTTATAAGGCAGAAATAGCGCAGCAAAAGTACCTCCGAAAACTACCCGCAAAAATTGTAATAAAATCATATCGAAAAAAAGCATTGTTTCCGCTTAGACACAACCTAACCTAACTAACACAAAAAAACGTGTGTGTGAAATTCACACACGGTAGCAGTGAAACATATACGTCTTTGTTTCCTTATCGTGACGCAATTTCGTTTCATTCTTTCCAAAGACAATCATTCTAAAAAGTTTCCCTTCAAAAAGGAAGGTATACGTTCGGCTAAACGCTAACAGACTCCTCAACAATGGGTGACGTTCAGCTTAGACGTCACAACTCCTAAAGGAGTTACTGTCACGTCAATAGCGAACCACATCACAATGTATAACGTTGTTATATTTGACGTGAGGACTGCTGCAGTAACTATTTATGGTCCTGTTGACGTCTACCCTTACCGGTACCTTGGTTCGTTAGAAATGTAACTCTAAAGTAACAAGAAGGATCATTGGCTTATATGCCAAGGGGCTTATACGCGTGATAGATATAGATACGTATGATTAGACATATAGTATTTAAAGCAACCAGAATGATCAATGAGGGTTTATAATTATCTTATAACACCCCTGAAAGAAAAACAATACGGACACATCAATTTTATATCTTTACAGATGTCCAGAAATACGATTAGGAGACCGTTCAAACAAATCATAGCACAATGAAATTTATAATGACACCCCCGGCCTTAATATCCAACCATTTTTTCGAAGCACTGTGTTTAAGCGTCTTGTTGATGACGTACATTTGTGTAAAAACGTTCATAGGGCCGGGTTCTATTTGATTTATGTTCACGTTTATGTATCTTTCTGTAATAAAATAGAAATATATTATTTGAATAATAGAGTTTGATTGGTTGGTAAGTTAGGAGGAAGATATGCGCGTTTACTAACAAAATACAAATAAAATTACGTCTGTTAATTTATGTTGTGAAAACAACTGTCTAAATAAGCACATACAGTAGTATGTAAACAAAATTAACCCGTATAGACTAATACACAAGTCCGCAAATCCAAAAATATTTTTATTTTTTGTTGCATAAACTTGAAAAATGTTCTAAAGCCGTATATACGTACTAAGTATAAACTTTGTTTTTTTTTTTTTCTATCTGTGCATAAATTTAACGTATTCGTATAAATTAATAATGTACTATGAATATCGACGGCCGGCTTGCTTCATGAATACGCAGGTAGATGCTTTTTATGATATATCTACGGTGTGTCATAGGTTCAGCATAAATATAAAAAGCTCTGATTTATTTGGAAACAAATTGCTTTTGATTATGTACTTTTGGCCACGAATATATCGCTTTTTGGGGTTTTTCATAAAGTTTTATACATCATATATATCTAAGAGATCTACGCGGGCAGAGCCACGAGTAAATGCTAGTAATTTACTCGTGGCTCTGCCCGCGTAGATCTCTTTTACTATGGTAAATAGTAGGTACTGTATGTTAATCCATGTCATATATCTATAGTCTGTGTGCCCAAATTCAAAAATCCCTTAAGCCATTTTGGCGTCAAAGAATAACAAACATCCGTCCATTCTTACAAACTTTCACACTTTTTAATATTACTAAGATAGCACTTTTCAAATATATAAGGCGCGTCGGGGTAATACCAGAGCTGGGGTATAATCCGTGGACTGAAATTGTAGCCAAATTACGTAATCTCCATAAGAATCCGAAATATTAAGTATGTACATAATTTTCATGGCGATGTATGTAAAGTCCCCAATTTTACAAAATTTGGCTATTTTGATCTACAATTTCAATCGTACGGTTTTACCCGGTCTCCGATGTTACCCCAACTAACCTTATAGTTCAAGTATAGAAACAACCCAAATCCGCTTCGTACATTTAAATAAGATTTAATTGGGTGAGATCAGACTCGTATAAAAATGAAAATAGATTGAGCATACGTATCAGCCAGCAGGTAAGATACGACAGGGCCCGCGGAGCGTGGGCCCCGTGGCGTGGAGTCCGGACCTCACCCGTAATTTTGTAATTTACCAGTAGCGCACCGTTTATCTAAACAGCCCGGTCACTCCGACACTTTTTGTTTATTTTATTTGAAAAACATTTGAGATAGGATTTTTTACACAGAATTGAAATTGAGCTATTTTCTGTGTACTAATCTAAGCATAATAATTACATTTGAACCCGTAGTACGTACAGATATATAAACTTTAATAACACATTCAATAGCTGTTAGATATATAATTATAACATAAATAATAAAACATTTGTCCTTTTTGGGAACCGAACTCTTTTTCGAATTCGAGTAATTCGACATTTAGGATTGGCATATTGAAAGGAACTGTTACTTTTGATTTAATTATACCTATGGTAGTTACCCATGGCCATAGGTAATAATGTACTACTTATCGTGAAATTAAGCAAACTTTCCTGATTATAACCAACCTCAGATAAAACTTACTTAAAAAGCTAGTCGATAAAGCCTTGGGCTTTCAGACTGCTTTTCAAATGAACTTTTGAAAGTGCAATAAAGATTATAAGCTTTCTATACTCTCTAGGATTATCTAGTTGTTAGTGCCATAGACAAACACAAGTATAGAAACCCTAGTATCCGGATTTAATGAATAAACATTTTTTTAAGTTTAACAAACTGCTGGTGGCGATAGGAGTAAGCATAAGATCAATTACATGTGCGTGAAAGCTTAATAAGATACTCTAAGAATTATAAAAGATGAATAATCAGAAAAAATAGACTCCACATAAGTGCATATAGTACAGCGGCAAATTTTGCAATGTATACGAGGACTATACGACCACTAGACGATACACAGTATAGGTACTGATTGGCGTTAACAAGCGCGTCACATAAAGATGGTTGTATTGCTTTTATATTAAACTGAAAAAGTATCATAAATACTTGGTTGCCAATGGCATTTGTGAAGTCTTCAACTTGAAAAAAAAAACATCGAAATTTTTTCGCAAAGAAAAGCTACGCCTAGCTATATAGAATTGTAATATAACATAGACACAAAAAAAAAACAATATTATTTTAATGTCGCAGAGACCATAATCACAAATAACGTTAATGAATAATACATCAGTAATAGTGAATAAAAAATGTTATTTAATATTAAATCATATAACACATATTAAATCGTTATCAACAGAAATCAGCAGGTCTCATTTGCTTATTATTGAATGTATCATAGTGTTATACACTTTTAGATAATGTTTGTTAGATTATTGATTAGAATTACATAGTGTTTTATATATGCGTAATTCTCTATCGGCTGAAATTCCTCCGGGGTCTTACATACTTCACATTACTTACATTGCATTCTATTTTGTTACTAATTCCACGTAACTCAACTTCAACTCGTTCTACGTCGGTCGATGGCGTGTTCACAAATCCCCAGGGGCATTAGCACTAAGCAGATTATTGCGCGGGCTTTTGTTCCGATCAATCACCGCTTTCTCGCTTTACAAATACCTACATAATACTTTAGACTAGATAGCGCTATCTACGAAACACTTAAGCCTAGATCAGAATGATTGAACGAGCGGATATCTCGTATCATAGGATATTTTGATTTATTTTTCTAGAAAGAAATAGTTTTGTATAAATAGTAAAAAATACTTTTTGATATAATTATTATGGGTGAGTCTAAAATTAGAAGCTATAAGTACTAAGTCGGTTTTAGTGGATATTGTAGGTTGCGACTAAGGAACAAACCAAGGAGATGAGAAGCATCTTCTACCCGTGGAACATCAACCACCACTATGATTACCAAAACGTAAGGCGCGATGACTATTGGCAGAAACATCTAGAAGTAGGCCCCAAAGGGCTTATGGACAGATATATACTAAAGAGTGTATTTGTGTATTTTTTTTCATTTCTTGCGTCTCTAAAGTACATTACGAGCACAAAGCATTTTAAATGAAATGAAACATGCAATAGTAAACATTTCGTGAAAATTGTTTTGTGAAGTAAATACGATATAAAATATGATAGGCTACGTAGCAACTTAATTAATAAATCTTCGGCATTTACTATACTAAATACATAAGCGTTATACGGATTATCTAACAATTACATTGTCAACAAATGTTGACTTAAGCACGATAAGCTAATTCGGATTAAAACTAATTTATTAACCGATAAATAATTCCAAAACGCTATTATTCTTCTAGAACTCTCTTTACACTAATAAAAGTACCCAAAATGCAATAAATTCAGGGCTTTCAGCTATCGGATGCCGATACTTAACAAATTATGAGATTATTGGTGTGAACCATAAAACTGACACGTGTAAAAACAAATAAAAATACCAATAACTTACAGTACTTAATCATTCGCAAAATAACATACCTGAAACAAAAATAAAAGTATTAGTACTATAGATCCAACACGATATAAAAAGATTATCAAATACATTATAATCCCGATTTTTTGGCCAAGTAGTAACTTCTCATCCACCTGAAGGTAAAGTCAGTGCTAACATAAAACAGACCAAACGGTTAGATCGGTCTCGAGCAGCGATTCCTCATGGTTCGCGAAACCCTGAGGTTCAGTAGAAGAATCAATAAGGTTCCGCGCTCTTACGGAGATTTAAATAAAGCATTCATGTAAGATTAGTCGTATCAGCTCAGAAAACCTTCGTGGACTCATGCACAACAACTTTGCTAGGGATTATCACATGTTCAAATGCATAGCTTACGATTCTATAAAGGACATACAGACGAAAATTCTTTTATATATACAAAAGATACAGAAGACCAAACTTTCTACCACCTTACTGATATTGAAGATAAATGAATTATTCATAAACTATGTAACTTTGCAATCACAAACCAACCTTACAATTTAATTTTTATTTATATTACTGTGCAATAACAATAAACAGAATGTGGATTAGAGTCACTGTTATCGTGGTGCAAGGGTCATCACGAGCGCAGTACGTTTCTGTTCCTACTAATCCGGAACCATGTTAATATCGTTACCATATTTAATTAGCGCGTGCTCGCACTGCTGACGATAACAGTGGGGTTATGATCTTATGATTGTATTAAAGGTATTCGTGGCGCCGGTTCTATTAAAAATTTAATGCTATCTATATTCTGAGAAATTTAAATGTTATACTATTGTTATAATATTGAAAAAGAATAATATAATGTAACATAAAAACCGCGATAACAAATTTGTATATAATGTTAGTTCACTGATCGCGCCAGTAACGAGCGCAATTGCATCTAGAAAATGCCTATGTGAAGTAGTAGTATGTATGTATATTTTATCGCAAAAGCTAGTAAAATTAATAATACATACACAACACAAATTAATAAAAAAGATCAGAGGGTATTTTATTCGAACCTTGGACCCTCGACGTGGAGTGTTTAAATCCATACTACTGGCCTTTTCCTTCTTTACGTATATTATAGGTAGGTATAATTGCCTAGCCTGCTATTATTTTAGACTCGTCCAAAACAGAGAATTCTAGAAATGAAATTATGTTAATGTGTATGTTAGCGATAAGTATTATAATATTTTCGTAAGTAAAACAATAAATCCAGTTCACAGGTCAGAGCGCAGCGGCGCCGGCGCCGCCCTCGGCGCGCTGCGGCACCAATTAGCATTCTAATACCGAGTGCCTCTTACAATCGAGTTAATCGATAACGCCCATCGCGGGCCGATGACCGTTGACACCGACTATATCCGATAATTATGCATAACGTCTGACTATTATAATATTTATCAAAACTCTACGTTATAAATTCGGTAGTAAAACGCCCATTATGTGAAATTTAATCACCAAGAAATGTATACGCTCAGCATGACGTTGCCGATCTCCGAGCTATTTACCAGCTCTATTACTAAAACGTCGAAAACACTTTAAAAACGGCAAAAAGTTTTGTTACCAAACCTATTCCCATACCGCGAGTAAACTCGAAAGCGAACCGTAACGAGGGGATAAAATAACAGTCACGACAGTCCGACAGGAATTTAATCAAGGGCGATCATAATCGATTGTCAACGGAGCAACAGGGAAAATTAAACGACACTTTTCGGTGGACAAAACTCCGATGCTATAAATTGGTCGGTCCCGACACCAAAATAAACCCAAAAAGAGTTAAGCGTTCGGAAGATCGTCGAATACAGATTACTGGGCGCAGGTGTTAAATAAAAATAATAAAATTCGACGCGGACGAGGAAAAAAGAGGAGTCGGTGCGGCCGCGCGGCGCCGAACGAGGCATAATTTCGTTTGCAACGCCCGCCCGACAAAAAACGACGTGTACCCCATCGAGTTAACAGAGCCCCGAGCACGCCTCGCGATCCTCGCCATTCACAGTCAATCCGCGACGTCGGCGTCTATTTTAGTGCCTTATAAGTGTGCTGTCGCCCGCTCCACGAGCGCAGCCCCGGCTTTCCTAATAGGAGTTCAAATTATCAAGATCTCACACAACGCTTACATGGATAAATGGGAAATTATCAGAATTCCGCTGATAATGTCACCATAGTATCTTTACGGTGCCATCGATGGGTCCCAAGGAAAACGACTGCCCATATACATGCCGTGAGTACATTGCAGCATCGAACGGTTCCAAGAAGTGAATTCGATATAGGAAATTATACCATATTAAACAACTGTCGGCGCAGTGTTCGCCGACCGCAATTAGGGAAGGCAATTCCTCTTCGCACGTACGAACAAATTGCGGGCAATAGTGGTTCAGCCCTCCACCGCAAAAACTGCTTGCGAACTCTCTGCACGCACAACGCCAATATCGCAAAAATCGACATTGATGTGTTAGCCTCTCGCCCGTAAATGTTACGTAATCGACAACCCATGTCAAAAACAAATTTAATACAGCATAAAATAAACTATGTTTTTACAAAATTGTTTAAATTGGTGTCGTAACTAAAATTGAATTAAAATACTGCAAGTTAGTAGTGTATGACATAAAAGTCGAGCAGTGAAAAAATAATATTACTAAATAAACATGCATGATGTAATCTTTAGATGTGTTCTGTTTTTATAGGAGGACTGCATCCCCTCAACTGAGCACGGAAAGGGGTCATTAAGTGGAGCTTAACGTTGAAGGAATGCATGGGGAGCTCTAAAATAAATACCACCAAATATGTCAGCATTAGTGGACGATGGGTTGAGCTTACGTCTAATTAACTGCGAGGGAGGATAAATAAATATCAGGATTATCGCGCCATCTCGCTTGTGATTCGAGCATCCTGTTCAATGCGGAGACATAGTAGTCAAGAAAAATAACTATAAATCCATCTATGTGCTCACGTGCTTTACAACGGACAATGATGTAAGGTTATCTACGAGTATGTCTATTTGAAATAGTGTATGCAGGAAACATCAGACAAGCACTGTTGCTGACACCATATATAGCATACATCATATGGGTTTGATACTTAATAGCTCTTTGATTATCTCTTGGCGTGTTATGTGATAATTTGCCATTATGTGTAGTTTCTTATTGCATGTCTTGCAAATGTACACGAAAACAGACGACGACACCATTTGAGGAGAATACGGAATATGTATTGCAAAAATAATCATCACGCAATTAATAATTAGTCTATTTTTTTTAGTATTGAAAGAGCAAATTAACATAAGAGTCCATGGGATGGTGATTCAGCCCTAGGTAAAATCCATCTCGCCCGAAGTCAGCCACAGATGCATTGCTACTCATGATGTCTAAGGTGGACCGCCTCAGACATAAACTACTCTCTTATCTCCCTCTTCAGACCGGAACACAGCAGCGATTAACACTGCTCTTCATTAGGATAGACAGAGGTTGTGGTTCTTCCACCTTGGAAAATATTTATAATTTACGCATAATCCACTGCGAATGTAAATCGCGTGATCTCATTAGGGACCCGTTCGTGACGATAGATAACTTCTCAGCTCTCGGCTTCTCGGCTCAGCGGTTCGCCCACATCATTGCGCGTAAACCTGGATCTTAAATCACGGACAGCGTATCTTGTCAATGTAGATTAATTAGCGGCACTTGTTCAATAATATTATTCAAAATTAACCTAGTTTCTGCATCTCATATCCTGAACGACATAGATAAACCTCAAATTGTCATGATCAACATTCAGATCGAGTCAAGACCACAAGTTCGTGAGTCACGATACCCTCTCTCCAGCGGCCAAAACCTTCAGTAACAATATCTATTTTAATAACTAGTTGAAATGATCTAAATATTTCATTAGCATAAAATTGAATTTTATTAAAGTAAATATACATTGAATGTATTTGTGAAAAAAAAGTATGGCGATATCTTAACGGAAAAACTTAAATTATTAAAAATTATTTTATGGTTCAAATTATTTTTCTATTATATTGAAGTAGTAAATAAGCATGCAGTCCACTCCATGGAAAGCGGTCATTGCCGCCCATGGAAACATATAATAAAACCAAAAAGTCCGAGTATACCAGAGGTTAGCCACAGATGCAATTACTACCTCTAAAGACTAAGTTTATTAATGTCTACCTTACAAAACCCTTAAAACCAAAACTTAAAAAAAACTTTACATTGGTGTTATTTGACAGAAACAAGTATAGAAATAGTGGGGACAAACCACAAAGATTTCTACCTTAAAATCCTTTTCGTAGCCGAGACTAATGTCTGCACTTACATAGATTTTCCCATACGAAGTCAACTGCACTTCATTATGTGAACATATTGGCGTGCAACATTATGACAGGTGGCATACATCATCGCAGAACGCATTAATACGCGTCGCGAGGCTCTGAAGATAGCTCGTTAGGAAACAAAACATGTAGAATTATCACAGGATCTGATCTGCTCTTGAACCTAAGCAGTATTTATGTTTCAAAACAAACTAGCATAAACCATTATCCTCAAGTTTCTAGTAGTCAATTTATTTGTAGAAAAATGAAACATTTTTCATCTTTTTTATTTAAAATGATATATAAGATAAATAGATCTAAGCTATACCCATCCAGCTACAGAATAAATCTTTTGCAACTTTATATTACGGCTATTTATGGCTGTATCTTATTTTGATAAGATCTTGTTTAATCCGTCGTAAAGTTGTTAGACATATCGCTCTCTGAATGGGGAATGAATATTTGCAGCAACTCCGTATTCTACAAATGAATATGCATAATTTCGGACTAAGAAATATAATCGGCATTCAATTATAGCAACGTAACCTGAATTCCATCGTCAATTGCTATAAACAAGAGTTACATTGTGGAGAAACTAAATTCGTAAAGGAACCCAAACGGAATGTGATCCGTTGTTTATAATCTAAACACAGCATTGTTGTTTAACAAATACCTTATTTTAGAGGGGTAACGCCCTAGATTGTAAACTGTTATACTTAAAACAATACGTTCTTAGTATTTTCTGTTCAGGTCGACGACTCGTAAACAAGCGAGCCTGATCGTATATACGAATGTAACGTACTAACGCTTGTCGCAGGAATCCATGACGTATGCAGAATTGATGCGAGCACGAATATTTGGGCTAAATCTGTATTATTTCACAAAACATTGGCTTCAGGAATGTGTCCAGATTTATTATTTGAAGCGCGGACGTTCTTGTCGTTAAACACAAATTAAAACAATATCAACAAACAAGATAAAATAATGTCGTTAATGTTCCAAGGAACCACACGAGAGCGATTCATATTTATGAATTTGGATTTTCACGCAAAATCTTTCACTTTGTCCAAAATCTTACCTCTGTACTCGCTTGAAAAGTTCGTTTCGTAAATGTTTTCACTACTGTACCGTAAAATATTTTTATTAATGTAAGCACCAATAGATATTTGTGAAGATACAACGTTATATAAAGTACAAAACACACAACCAATATTGTAAAATTAAAAATTATCCATCGTATAATTTTGCATACATTATTCTACTTAGAATACAGAAAATCAATCGCTATCTTCGACAAGTTATTATTCAAGAAAAAAGCTTTTATGACTTAGCCTCCGGTGTTGTTTGGAAACACGTGCCTAAACGATCGTGCATTAAAATTCAAATTTAACTTAATTGCTTTGTAATAAAATGAAATATTTTTATCAAAAGACATTATTAAAATATCTTGACAACAGTATTCATCTCCGTGACGGTGTTAATCAAAGCAAGATTAATATAATTGGCCAAGAAGGAGACGTAGTCCGACATGTCCGATATACCAAAATATTAAGTTTTTCATATTTGTATTTTGTATTTGTTACACCATAGCCTTTAAAATAAATGCATACATTCAAAAATTCCGCGTTTTTTAATTTATCGATTGAACCATAATACGTTCAATAGAATAATCCAAAAACACTGAAAATTACCGGCTTCTTGTATAAGAACCCCCATTCATTTTTTGTTTTTAGTACATATTTCTTGTCACAGCGCCCTGAGTAACACATTGTAAATTTTTTAATGCAGGGAGCATATCAATAACCCAGAAATAGAGCTCTGATATACGTAACGCTTAGTAATACCAGTTTTTAACAATTTCGTTACAGAATTCTATTAAATAAATACATGAGATTTTTTTAAATATAATCATTACATCTGAACTTTGCTCGCATAGCACTTACATTTTGTCAGTCACAAAAGACGCTATCCCAAACATAGTTGAGATGCATCTCAGCCACCATGTCCAGACAATAACACAAACGTAGTGTTATCGATATGTATCCAAAAGCGTCATAACTCAAAGCTTTTAGTGGCAACAAAGCGCAATCGAGATCGGGAATCTACGCTCGACGAATCAACGTATTGATCTCCACGATCTTTTATGTTCCAACGCTTTGTGCCCAAAGTGGGTTCAGGATGAAATTACATAATGGCCCGAGTGGGAATGGCATTCATATTATATGGCCACATTACGGAGAGTTTCCGATTCGTCATGGCAAAAGTAACTACATAAAGGCTGGATTACATTCAAAATTGGCTATCACAGAGCATATATTTTCTCCGGCTTTATAACAAATGTCGTTCAACTCAACCCTTTCATCAAATTCTGTCATTTAAATCGACCAACAAGTGCATTAGCGCGGCTCTCAACGTAATGAACTAAATTTAATTAATCAACAACATCAATATTAATTCTCGCTGTATATGTACTGCGTAGGTTGCTCAAAGAATCAACGTAAGAAAACTTTCCTTTGAATGATTGACGCCTACCTGGACTCGAAGGAATTCTTTATACTCAAAACCTAACGTCATTCCTGGTACAATAGGAACATCGGGCATTCAGGCTGTAGGCGGATAGTATCATTGTGAAGTTAAAGGCTTATTGTTAATAAAATTCGTCGCAGCAATCGGTTACTTTCAATAACAATAAAGTGAACTGCAATGCATTTTCAATACGTGTCTACGATGAAAGAAATCCACATCAATAATAAATGTATGGTACCATACTTCATGAGCGTACATCTCGTTTTAAGTACCATAAACAAACGTACTATTTATATAATTTGAGTAGGTACACATAACCTAACCTAACGAAAAAATAAAAAAGGCTTATTACTTTTTTTCTTCATAAAATTACATGTATCTAGTGCAGATCTTGTAAATAGTCCTTTATCTACTGTAATGACGAAAAAAACATAAAACATATTATGGTGACGGCCGAAATCTTTTCAAAACTTTAAATGAAATACATATAACTTTGGTGCCTACAGAAATAAAAACAACATATCGTGATAATAATTTGTAAAATCTTTCTACAGATGATGTCTCTTTACCCTCAGAGCGAACATATACATCAACTCTTTATTATACAACAAGTGGAGAAGAATTAATACCGTAGTTTACCACGGTGTGCTCACCGCCTAGGCTTTAATATAGAGTACTCGATAGACATTTTAAATATAACTCTTTGGTTATATTTTCCAGCAATTTTCTAATACATTTCTATCGTGTTGAACAATGTTATTTTTTAAATGCACTTTAAAAAACTACGATACGTCTGAGATTCGAACCTTGGCTTGAAGGAAAGAGTAATAAATAATTTCAATGGGATATAGTTGCTTACAAAAAGCACGTACTTGTCTACGTGGTTTTCAGATGTACTTCTAACCAAGTCCTTCTTTGTATGTTATGAGCCTAAGCCCTACACTGAGGGCCGAAGGTCACGCGTCCCGTCCGTTGTCACGAGGTGTCGGCTGCACGACGAGAGAAAATAAAAGGTAACGCTTGTAAACCCAACGAATAGGGCTGCGACAGCAAAAAGATAAATATTGTTTAAGTTTTGAAAATAATTTCATAATTTTCGTTACAGGGGTATTTTTTTAATAAACAAATTTATTTTCATCAATCTTAAAAATATTTAGTAGTTTTCAACTAAGAGGGGCGCAGTGAAATCCCAAATGGGGCGGAGTACCTTTGCATTTTTGAGCGCTTTAAATAAGTTTTAAATATATTTTACTAAAAATTTAATTAATTTTATGTACCTATAATAAACTAATAAATGGGTGCATATATTATTTTTTTCCATCGGAGAGGGGAGATGACGTAAAAAAAATCAAAGTTTGGTTACTATGAATTATATGAAAACAACTATCACTGCAGGAATTGATATATTTCCACAAGATTTCCACCTAAAGTTAACGTTAACATTAACACGTTTTTAAAGAAAATTTATTATGATGACGCATAAAATAATAATAACATTAATCTGGTCATGAATAAGTCCGCCATTATTATTGTAATTCATGTAAATGATTCACTTAACAAAAATGTCCATTAAACCTGAAATAACTCGATACTAAATGAAGCGTTTTAGTTCAAGTATGTTGATAATTTCCGAAATTAGAAATCAAACCACAATGATTCAAGCGTAAATCCGTACCATTCATATGACCATTGATACCACGAAAACTATAGCAAAACACTTATAAGTCAACAGTATTTGCCCTTAGTGCGAGTTTAATACATTTTACTAAAACAATGAATATATTCGTTTTTCCCGATACATTCGACGTTTAAGTTTTCGTTTTAGGCCATACCAAAGATAGGCGAAAGCTTAAATAATGGTTGTATAAAGAGAACGTAATAAACTCATAAGGGACTGTCGTACCGAAATGTTCAGACAATACGGTGTAAATACTAATTATAAACATAGCTAATTTGGTAATTTTTAATTATAATTTGTCGGACGAATATTTATTATTTATACATTTTCATCTAATATTATTATTCACAACATAAATCAATTAAGACGGCACGATACACAAATTCTTCAACAAAGATAAGAAAAATTCAATTCCTATAAGAAAATTGTAATGAATTTTGTTAGACAGTACCAACCCTAAATCCCCCGCTATTGTTACAAAATGACCCATCTCAATGTCGAACGGTTCTAAGAATCGAGACCCTCTCCGGCTAATATATAGCGTAAGCGCCTTTGAGCTTTTCATAAAGGCTCATTTCTGACACCTCGGATGAAACATGGCGGGTAACGAATGCGTGTGCGCATCGTGGTACCATAAAAGATTATTAACAAAGTTGAATTCCGGATTGGTTACGACCGTTTGTATGTGTGAAAGGATTATATTCCTGCATTTTTTATTGTACGTATTATGGTTTCGTGCGAGCATTAGGCGTATTTATATTATGTTACCTATTGATATATGATGCAGGTGCGTGCTATAAATTTTAATTGAATTTGAAAACACATTTATCAATACTTGTTTCCAGAGTTCGATTCCCGGCCAGGCAAAGATTTTCATAGCAAATGTTCGTACCGATGTTTCCAGCTTACACATGGTACTAGGATAATTATGCTTCTGTGAGAATAATATATGGCGCATTTATTTGTATATCTACTACCTGCAATATAATTTACATGCATATCAATTACAATAGCTTTAAGAGCGTAAAATGTGGATTCCTTACGAAACATTTTCACTATATATTCATTAATATTCCTTATCAACGATCCAATACTTTAACCTTCTAATTTAACGAATTTTGATTTCTCCAATAATTTTCACATGTCACTACTATGCATGAATTCACACAATTCAAATTTCATCAATTTTTAAGGAAAAGATAGTTGTATCCAGCATAAAATGGCCTAGAATTGAATACTTGGGGTCTAATTACACCATGATTTGCAGTCTTTTAATTTCCTATTTTAATTTCATTCATTAAAAAGATAAAAATACAGAGCATTGTCTAAATTTTACCTAGCTCTCTTGCTAAGTTAGTGCTTCCGTGTTGTGATATTATACAATTCAAACAGCAATGTGTATAAATAAATACATAAATTAAAGAAATCTTAAAGACTTATTTTCTTTTAAATCTCAATCATTTTGTATTATAAAGAACTAGTCTACTGACAGTGATTTCTTCTTTGCTGCTGAGCACAAATCTCTTCTCAGACTTAATCAGGTTGTAGTCCATAAGGAGATCATGACAGTGACACAAACTGACATGACTGATAAAATATTTTTTTAACAAGAGAGAAAATGATCATTATATACTTTTATAACATTTGAATTCAAATGATATTAATTACAGTAATGTTAGTGAATGTTATAAACAGAATGACACTTTACAATAATTAAATAGTTTAAAAACAAAATTACAGAGATATTCCCTATTGTTATTGATTTATTACAAATAACCATTGCAATGTGATATACAAATATATACTTTTCTTGTTTAAATGTAATAAGTTGATACTTACCTACATATTATTGTTTGATGCTACATTAAATTTTAAATGATTTTTAATACCTCTGTGCATTGTAAGCTCCATAAGAAACTATCTTATAAAACCCAATGAAACACAGTAACGAATTGATAACTACCTACTCAAAACCAAAAAAATTAATCAAGAACGCTTTTTGACACTTTCTACACTCATAGCCCCACACAAGGATTTTCTCCTGTGTTGTGGGTGCCATGGACACACAAGGACAAGTACACAAACACCCAGACACAAAATAGAAATCTAAACTCATCATTCATATTTCGTCTGGCCAGGTATTGAACCTGGGACCCACTGTGCGTCAGACTGGTATGGTGACTGCTCGGCCACGTGGGTTGTCAATACCTAGGTTGTCAATGTCTACATCATAATATTTACCATTAAATTATTAATTTTGAAGGTTATTACTGTTACAACAGCAACATTATAGTTGTTATTCTTATCATTATTAGGATTATTTTAATTTCTATTGTAGAATTATGTTTTTTTATAGGTATTATGATTACAAATATTACGGTAAGTATACCAAAACATACCTCAAATAATATAGTTTCTCAAATTTTGTCAAATATAAGAAAGTGCACTTGTCATGCATGTGACCACACATGCATAACATGCAAAACTTGTGAATGTGTAATTGCTCTGATTTATATGATTTACATGCTATCATTCTCAATAGATATCAACTGTTTCATGATATGTGCATCATAAAGTTATAAATAGACTCCAAGTACACGAAAATCAAATAAGTACAGACATCTGTTGACAAACACGCGAACTAATAATAAACTCAAGATAACGCTATCAAAAAGTTTATTAATAAATCTTTAAGTAGCCCACACAATGCAATAGACGTTAGAAATAAAAGAACATATATGTAATTTAACAATTTTCAGTAAATTCTTGTTCAATTAAGCGACACTAAGAAACGATTACTTAGTTCTGCCAATGTTTTGAACGTAAACATTTAGGTAGGTAATGGTTTGTAATTTAAATTAAGCAAAGGCTATTATGAAAAACTATTGATAATTGTATTGCGAGTGATTCTGTTAAAAGTAATAACCTACAACTTATTAGAGACGACGTTAACCGCATTTACAAAACACATTTGGTACAATCAGATCATCTGTACTGTACACCGTGAATATTATGACCAATAATTAACATTTATGAGATCAGTTTGAATAAAAATCTATACAAAGACCTATGCAGAACGTATTGGAATAGAATTGACTCACCCATTCTACAGAAAAATCCGCTAAAATCACGATAATTCAGTTTTTATACACAAACACCACAAACATCACTTTGTAGCAGCCATGTTATTGATATCAATGTTGCTATTTTTAAAAAATAATACATTGATGGTTTTTCTTTGTACATTAATTATATGAAAGAAAATGCATTAATAATTAAATATAAGACTTTGTACTTGGAAAAGCTTATCTTAGATACAACACGTAATTTATTCATATGAAGTATTTGGTATCACTTTTTACAATGTATTGAAAATTAATTATAATAGTTTGATTCAGTGATCAATTACAATACATGTTTCCAGAGGTATCACAACGAATTTGTAACTAATAAGTTTTCAATACTAGTAAAAATTTGTAACTTCTATTATTTATTTAATATTATAATTATATTGATTTCCTATAGCTAAAATAATGTAAACGAAAACCCGCTGTTGACAGGTGTTGCCACATCCAACAATTTGTTATTCTTTTCAATCTTTTCTTGTCAACAGCTGTCAAAAAGGTACAGGATTTGTGCGAGTGTAAAATAAAATCTAAATTAATCTTAGAAAACTGTGTGGGATTATTAAAAAGGTTATGGTGATCTAAAGTGTTGACGCCTGTTATTCATAATTACTTTTATATTTCAGCCAAAAAATGGTGCAGCGTCTAACATTTAGACGACGTTTGTCGTACAATACCAAGTCAAATCAAAGGAGAATGTAAGTATTTTCTACATATAAAATGGTTAAGTTAAAAAGTGTTATAGGGTATATATATCCTTACAAATCCTACGCATGTAAATACTACGTGTTCTTATTCTTATAATATATAAATAATAAGTTTATCAAAACTTAACCTCAAATTGTCGGCACTTACATTATATGCTATGGCAATGGACATGTTTTGGTGCATTTAATATACTCATAATCCCTTTGTAAAATAATGTATGCCTGAGCTAAGTTATCTGACTATGTAAATTAATTTACTTCGTGTTAAATTATTAGTCTGCCGAATTGATAAACACAAACGAAAAAATTGAATATGTAGCAAACGTGTTATTTTTACTTAAATCTATTTTCCCAGTATAAATATTTCATGTGTCTCATACATGAGCGATAATCCCTGAGGAAGAAAGATGCCCAAGTAGTGACCAGGTTAAAGCAAAACGGGCACAGGTTGTCTTTTGAAGAAAACATAGGGAAACCAATAGATTCAGAAGGCATAGGATTCCTGGGAGTGGTGCCGATTATGGGCGGTCTACGTCCAGCAGTGGGACCTCAAAATGCTAATTAATGATAGATAATTATATGTAGAGCAGTGATAGCCTAATGGTTGAATTTCGGCCTTAATCGAGGATCTGGGGTTCGAATCCTAGGCACGCACCGATAAATTATATGCGTATTAGCATTTAATTATCACTGCTTTATGGTGAAGGAAAACATCGTGAGGAAACCTGCACATCTGAGAGTTCCCATAAAAAAAAAGAGATCTCAAAGATGTGTGAAGTCTGTCAATTCGTACTTGGCCAGCGCGGTGGACTATGGCCTAAAACTCTCTCACTCTGAGAGAAGACCCGTGCCCAGCAGTGGGACAATAATGGGTTGACGAGAGAGACGAGAGAATTATTTGTATAACAATTACTCTTAACTGAATGCAGTTGTAAAATAAATTTTATAGTTGTGACATAGTAGAAGAGAAGATTGGTTGTTTCAAAGATTTCACTATTATTACATATTATACACAATTCCCAAAATTCACTAATATTTAACAGTTTATATAATTTAGATGCTTGCTAGAAACTTGCTAGAGGCTTCGGCATAAACTTCTGTCCATTTTAGCCAAAAGTGAAGGTTTTGCCAAAGGTGTGTTTTTCAGCTGAAGGCTCTGTCAGAAGGCGTTTGTATACTTTTAGTGCATTTTTTTTGTATATTAGATTTATGCTAATAATGAGTTTTTGAATTTCTTGCCAGTATTTATTACCCTTTTTTATACATTAGTGTTGTTTGTTTTTTTTTTTTTAACTTTTTCATATAATTTAAGTATACAAAAGCATTTAATAATGACTATAAATCAAACCTTTTTCAAGTTCATTATTGGCCCTTATCAAAGGAGATAGTACTTTAGCACATACTATAGACCACAATTTTCATTATTTATATCACTTTATTTAAATAAATATTTTGACCTTTATCATTACAGAGTACGAACACCAGGTGGTCGGCTTGTATACCAGTATGTAAAGAAGCCCAAGAAGATCCCGAGGTGTGGCCAGTGCAAGAGCAAACTGCGTGGAATCCAGCCTGCCCGTCCCGCTGAGCGTTCACGCCTCTGCTACCGCAAGAAAACCGTTAAGCGTGTCTATGGTGGTGTGCTCTGCCACAAATGCGTGAAGCAGCGCATTGTCAGGGCCTTCCTCATTGAGGAACAGAAGATTGTTAAGGTCCTCAAGGCTCAGCAAGCAACCGCTGGCAAGAGCGTGAAAAAGGCGGCGAAATGAACTTAGGGTGTAAATAAATAAAATAAAATCCATTGGTTGTTTTACTACAACATATAGTCAAATGTACAATAACGTCAATAACTGCAGATTTTAACATAAAAAGAAATGAAAAAGTGACAATTATTTGCAATGGTAACCACAAATAATTTTACAATAAACATGTCCTCTATTTTTGAATTCGGTTAATTAGTTTACCATCTATTGTTTCTGGATTTATCATGTGTAGCCCACATATTCTAGCTTCAGATATGCAAGCGATTTCTGGATTAATGAAATTCAATTGATGCTGCTAAATACAGTAAATTGTTACGATTATTATAAATATGTTTATTTAGTAAATATTGTAAACAAAAAATTGGATCGCTATAATCATTCCAAGTTACATTTTAGGGTCTTTCTCAAATGTCAAAACTGGCCTTTTACTTTTGACAACTTTAGTCGATATAAGATTCGGTGTGTCGCTGTCGTAATCAAATGACACGAACCGAGGTATCAAGTACAGTATGCCTCGGCCTTAATAGTAAATACTCCAAGTCTCATATACTCAGATCTCCAAACAAATTCTAATTCCATTATTTATATCACTACAGAGCGTAGACATAAACCTCTGTTATATGGTAATAATTATCAGTGAACACTTAGCCGCTGATTGTATAACCGCATGGCTATATTTATTAAAAATGAGAATAACAGACGAAGAGTTAGCAATTTTCCAATAAAAGTACCAAAACATTTTATTATAAATATTCTTTGTTTGAATTATTCATACTGGTAACTTGACCTTCGTGCTGTCACAAGTTAAATTACGTCATATCAATTGTCAAACAAACTGTCTATTCAATTTCAATTGCGTGAAGTGCGTGACACTGCATCACCAATATTGTGAAATAGTTTTCTAATAATTAGGTAATATAGTATTTATTATTATAACAATTCAAACTGTGATATAGTCATTAATTATACAAAATGTCGAACCCTTGGAAGAAAGTCTCAGAGCCAGTGGACGTACAAAAGTTGTCGGACATCATGTCCGAGGAATATGCTAAAGGTCTTCAGGACAAAGAGGATCTCAAATTTGCTGAACACATATCAGACTCGAATATTAGTGGAACTAGCGACGAAGTGCCTCCAGAAATTCTACAGGAGATCCAGAATTCAAACGTGAGTGGGTATTGCGATTCGGACGCAATTATTGCGAAAGTGTTGCAATGTCAGTTCGACAAGGAATACGACGATGAACTCAAACGAGTTGAGAAGAAGCGTAATGGGGATGCAAAGGTATCTGTATCATACGATAATTACCGTAATATCCCCGAACATCTCGTCTATGAGTCGGATTCCGAGGACGAACTCGAAACAGAGAAGAAAGATTGGGACCGCTTTGAAACTAACGAGAAAGAATTCGCAAGTCTTCCTAAGAGGGGATTTATTATGAAAGACGGTGAAATGGTAACCAAGCATGATAGCGTTATCAATGGAAGGCGTAACGCTTGCCGCGTGATGGCCTTCCCTCCCGAGGTGTGCACGGGCGATGGAGCCGGATTCGACATGAAACTGCCAAACTCTGTGTTCAATCAGCTTAAAGAGCATACAAGGTGGAATCAAGCACGTAAGCACAAAATGTTGGACCGTAAAGAGAGCCAAGCCACTGCCGAAATGGGGCTAGATGAGGCCACAAGACTTATTCTATTTAAGCTTATTAATAATGGGATGCTTGAAGATATTAATGGGGTCATCTCAACTGGCAAGGAGTCTGTTGTATTGCATGCTAACAGTGACCAATCATTCCCTGACATGGTCTTGCCAAAGGAATGTGCAATCAAGGTTTTTAAAACCACACTAAATGAGTTCAAAACTCGTGATAAATACATCGAAGCTGACTATAGGTTTAAGGACCGATTTTCAAAACAGAACCCACGAAAGATTGTACACATGTGGGCTGAAAAAGAGATGCATAACATGATGAGGATTCAGAAGATTGGTTTGAACTGCCCTGAAATGGTTTGTTTGAAGAAACATATTCTGGTTATGTCCTTCATTGGCAAGGAGAACAAGCCAGCACCAAAATTGAGAGATGTTATATTGAAGCCAGAGAAATGGCAAAGTGTGTATAATGAAGTCGTGGATGGCATGCACAAGTTGTACAATGTTGGGCATTTGATTCATGCTGATCTTTCTGAATACAATATCTTGTGGTGGGACAACAAATGTTGGTTCATTGATGTGTCCCAATCTGTGCAACCTGACCATCCCAATGGACTGGAGTTCCTGCTAAGAGATTGCCGCAATATTATTAATGTGAGTATACTTGTGTATTCTACACTGCCCATTATTAACTCTGATCCCCCATATAACTACAAGAGCACTTATAAGTAGATAAAATATATAAACAATAAACACTAATAATTTTCTATATTAATTTCCTGCCACATCTAAAACACATTAATGTTCTTGTTTTATAAGGTATCCTAGACTTTATTACACAATCTTATTTAAATTAGTATTTTTGCATTGTCCTTCATTTATTTCAATTGTGAATTTGGATTTCAGTTCTTCGAAAAAAAGGGAGTGTCAGATATGAAGACTTCAGATGAACTTTTCAAGTCCATCACTGGTTTTGAGGAAGTGGATGTTAATCTGCTGGAAGGTGTGCACACCACATACAATTCACTCTCATCTCGCTTTGAGATAGCACCCGACGACAACAGAAACATCAGCTATCCATTTGAATATTGCTGGCAGAAGACTAATGAGAAACAGTCCAAGAGTGACAAGAGTGAAGATGGTTCAGAAGATGAGTTTGATGAGATGTGGGAATTTTCTAAGCAAAATAAGCCAGTAGATGTTGCTCCCAATTTCGCAAATGAGATCAAAGTAACTGGCAACACAGTAATTGTTGATAAGGAGACAAACTTTGGCAACTCCATTGCAATTACTCTGCCTGATGGGCCTGGAGGTACAAGTAGTAGTGACATTGATAAAAAGTCTTAATAACAGAGCTTTGTAAAAGGTATACTAAATGTATATTTTAATATGGTGTATTTCTCCAATGTTACATACGTTTAAAAGAATTTAGAAGTTTTATTTTAAATCTCAAAGAGTTCTCTCTGTGTAAGGTTAAAAGTCTGTACCAAGGATGATATAGAGTTTTATTGGAATAAAGATTACAAATGCTTCACTTGTTTACATGTTTACTACAACCCAAGCAAGCAAGAAAATAAATTGCAATAAATATAGTACAATTATTTAACAATATTTTGATTAAGCACTTGTATATGGGGGCTACCATCTTAGTCCTCAGGAGTATCAACACATCTGTGATCGATTTCAGATAGAACCACTGTTCTATATGAAGTTGCTTACAGATGACCATGGGCGGCAGTTACAACTTACCATCAGGTGGACTGCATGCCCATTTGCAATCTGGTAAAAAAAATGTAGCAGCTACAGCTATTACCTTCAGCTGCTACAAGCATGCTTAAAGTGTTACATAACAAATTATTACAATTGTATGTTATAACGCTATAAAATAAGACACCAGAAAAATACTCTTTTGACAATGATTTATTTCAATTATACTTTTCTTATTATTCTTTTTAAAATTATAATGGCTCTGTCCATAGACTATCACCACATCTCTCCTCACCACACCCCTTCGCCTCACCTCACCTCCCTCGTCACCGCACCTCCACCATATTAGAGCATCTCACCACCGCTATGTTACAATATGTTATATAGATTTCTTCATTTATATGGTTCTTGCACAAAGTGAGTGAACAATCCACCTTAAACTTCACATCACAGAGGTTCTATAGTCAATTAAAAAAGTGATAGCACTCCAGTGAATAGCAATGGTCAGTTCATATATGTCTGCCATTATCCACACCTTTCCAAGAAAATATGTGAACTTGTTCATAGTAGAAATTGATATGAAAGTGGTACCAAAAAATCATACTGGTGAAATTAAAATGGTTTTATAGCGAATAATAAAATTACCATGATTTTGTAGAAGCTCATGGAGCATAGTAATTGGTATTCTAAACAACATTTATTTTTTAAATGAATACAGTAATACCCCGCTTTACGCGACCCCGCTATACGCGGTTTCACTATAACGCGAAATTCAAATTTCGCCTCAATTGCCTCGCATAATGTAGTCAACAACTTGTCTTGTTCTTGTGTTGTCGTGTGTCAAACAATTAAAAATAGTGTTGGGTATTATGAACGTATTATACAAGAATGTAAAAAAACGCTACCCAAAAGACAGTAATGTATGTTGCAATAAGTGTTCTTAGACTTAAAGTGATTGATTAAAATGATTCGTATTTTTTTGTACATATTAAATTTTGACTGTGTTTAATCTCAAACCTCGATAAACGCGAATTTCAGTTAACGCGATTTTTTCCGGAACGTATCCCTTGCGTAAAGCGGGGTATTACTGTACTCAATATGTTATTATACTGCATAATGGAAATCATTTTTAATATATCATGTTTATTATACAATCAGGTTTTAAGTTCTAATATGAAATTAAAATACCACATTTAGTGTGCATTCCATACACACAAGCACTGTTAGGAATTATCTATGATCAGTGGTAAGTGTTTCTAGAAGATCTTTCTGCTGCATGGTCAGGTATGGCTTGATATCTGAAGCTATATCTATAAGAGCTGGCTGGTCTGCAACCATGTTGGATATTATAATAGACTGCAGCTTCAACCGTAAATCGGTGTTGAAAGGCATTGCTGAAAAAAGAAAAACTCTGATGACGCTTGATTTTTAAATAAATGGAATAAAAAATGTTGTTCACAAAGAAAAATAAATTGAAAATGTGATAGCTAGATCTAACTAGGCATCTTTTTAGTACTGTACAAACACACATTAAATTGATAAAAGGAATTAAATTAACCATAAATTTAATAACATATTGATTGTTTTATAGTGGTTTTCCATTATTAGTACATATTAATGGTTTATTAAATATAAACACTCACTATCATTATCATCTTCGCCTATAACATCGTCAATGAGTTGTTTGAGAGATTCTGGTTTATTTTCATCATCAGGTTCCACTAGCAAACACAGCAATATTCTTGTAACTTGTATCCTGCAACACATAGCAGATTATTCAATGATAACTTAAACATTGTATAAAACTGATTTTTGGATTTGCAGGATTTATTGTACATATATGTTTTGACTCTAATACTAGTACAATGTAATAAGCAATGCTTCTTTAATGTTTTAATGTCATCCTCTAAATAGTAAGGTCAGGTGAACCATTCCAGGAAAGCACCTCCGATTCTTCAATATTAATTGGCATTTGTTAATAGGATGAAGGAAAACAATGTAAGAAACCTACATGCAGAAGAGGTCTTAAAAAAAGAAATAAAGTGATAATAAAAAAACAATTTAGTCAACATTATTATTTGTCGGGTATTGAAGGACAGTTGACATGGATCGTCTTACTTACTCTGCTAAAATGCCTTCCGGTATATTTGGTATTGTATCACAAAGTGTATTTGCCAGTTTTAAAGCATCATCATATTCTTCTGCAAGAAAATATACAAGACAGATATTACTTTTAACATATTTTCTTTGATAAAGAGTTCAGACTATCTATTAAACCAATTAAAATTTTCCTGGTAAATAAGTGACAAATAAAATACAAACTTACCACAATCAATATATAGATTGACCAAATTCCTCATATACATAAGTTTCATTGTGTTATCTTCCACTAACCCTAATGCTTGCTTATAGTACTCTAGAGCTTCAAACTTGTGGTTGAGAGCTACTAGTTCACTAGCCAGTTCCATTAGGATTGATGTACGTATTGGAGACTTCTCTGGATACTTGCTTAGTGCTTGCATGTAGCACCCTATTGCAGCCTACAATAGAAATATTTTTATTAGACTATATTGATATTGGGATTTTTAAGAGTTATGTTGAGTTATCAGTCTCGTTTCATCCTAATCCTTATTTTAAAAATGGAAAATAAATACAATTAAATAATAACATATGAAATTAATTACAGACGCCTACATAGAGAACAATAAAAATTAGGGTAACCACCATATTAGTTTTTTCAGATATATGATTAGGTAAAGGTATATAACTTTTACTCCAGTCAGTTTTATGTTAACTGTACATAATCTGCTATGGGATGCTATGATAATTAAGGTCATACCAAAATTATGTTAAACCTTCAGACTGTAATGCAAATTGCATCAATAACTACATAAAAAAATATTACTTCATATGTGAACAACATCATAAATGGGTTATTTCTTCTTTCTCTTATCTATTTAGTAAAGATAAAAGAAAAAAATAATAATTATTATAAAACAGTAGTTTGTTTGGTTGAATGCGCTTATCTCGGGAACTGCTGATTGGAATTGAAAAACACTTTTAGTGTTGAATAGTAAATTGATTGACGAAGGCTTTAGGCTATACAACATCATGCTATGTTTGTTTATTTTTAATAGATTGTTCTCTAATAAGCATAGGTGAAACTGCGTGACACAGCTAGTTTATTTAATATAAAATAAAATAGCACACACTCAATAAGGATATAATTCACTGCCTGCATTCAACAAACTCCTCAACAAGAGAAGTATAGAGAGCCTCACCTCTAAGTTCTCTCTGTTTGGGCTATACAGCTTCAGTGCTGCAAACTTCTTCTCAGCCTTCATAAACTGCCTTGCGGCGGCTACATACTGCTCCGCCTCGCCGAGGAAGTTGCCTGCAGACGCCTCGCACTTGGCCGCGCCAATGTAAGTCTGCCCAGCAAATGCTGGCTGCTCCGAGTGTTCGCATTGAATTGCGAGCGCTATGAACTCGTTTGTCGCCTCGGAGATGTTCGGCTTGCGCATAAATCTCCTGGAAACAATCAAATTACACTTTTTACATACTAATTATTTTAGTAATTTTTCTGGTAGTAAGTTCTTAATTTTAGATACGATGTAGGCTAATTATGAGGTTAATATAACATCAATAGATTTTTATTATTGCCTATTGTGTAAGCTCACGCTTTGGGGTCACAATAACAGTATATCTAAACCGTCTAAACCTTTAAAACCTCAAGAAATGACACGACAGTTTTAGTTACGACATTTGTTTCAGTAATTGATGTACATCAGACTATATGACTACAGGTCACAATCAACACATTACTAATAAGTACAATTCAATTAAAAACTTGGAAATAAAACTTACTTCTTCAATTTTGTATTTATGTTCATGTACTGTTCATTAAAACTCGCATTGAGATCCGTCGACATTGTAAAGATGTAAATGTCACAGTAAAAGGTTAGGAAATAGTAAATATATAATGAATTTTACTAAAATTCTTATTTAACCTTATTCAGTGCACACAAATTTTTTACAAGCACAACATCAATGACAGACTATGTTAGTGTTTTTGTTTTAATGTCAAATTGTCAATGTCATTGTCATTACTCATTATCTATTGCTTAATACTGAGAAACATCTGATACAGCCAAAATAGTAATCAGATATTTTTATGTATTTAGATTATATATTTTACGCTGTTATTTGTAAAAATACTATTATGTGGTGCTCGCTAGTGCTCTTATAAAACACCAAACCAACGCACTCTTTATTATCCTGAAGTAAGACAACAATAATTATTTTTCTTTTTAAATTATGATGAGTTTTATTTTATATTCTAAATTCTAATGTACGAGCAGAACTAATTTCGAAAATTATACAGACTATAATACTCACCATACTTCGTTTTAATTTACAAACATAAATTTAGCTTTTTTTTATATATATATGAAGTAACGGGCAAGCAGCTCACCTGATGGTAAGTGGTTACTGCCGCCCGTGGACATTTGTAAGCAACTTCATATAGAACAGGGGTTCTATCCGAAGTCGACCACAGATGCGTTGCTACTCCCGAGGACTGA
>DWNE01000255.1:0-33327 GCA_018249875.1 Cecropterus toxeus | reverse complement strand
CACAAGGATAAATATTTTTGGAGTTTTAATTCATCTGCAAATTCTACCAAAATTCGTACCGCAAATTGTTAAATATACCTGGCAATTTTGTACATTGACGTAATGATAAGTTTCATTTTACGTAAAATTTATTAAAATTTTAAAATTATATTCATATTCTCTTCTAAATTATTATATAGTTTGTATGTTAAATATGTGAGAATTATTGTATAAGTTAAATTAAAAAAATAAACTTAAAATAGATATTTTTTCGGCCCCAATTACAAAAGCGCCATCTGTTAAAGATTTGATAAAATGAAGCTTCAGTTTTTGTACCTTGACCACTAGGTGGATCCTGCTTCCATACACTTTTTTTGAGTCAATGTTTCTATGAGAGTTTCACCCCCATGGAAAAATTAATGAATTTGAAAATTAACATTTGACAATTTTGACACTGACACCGATTTTAATTGAAAACGTTTCATTCAATGACTATGTTATGACTAACGATATATGGTGCCTAAGAAGTTTATATATAATACTAAATAATTTGAATGCAATTTTGAACATGGTTTCTAATTATTCGGACATTTGTAGTTCAACTAAATTGGAATAACAAATTAAATACTGTCACGCTAACATAATATATATCGAATACTAAATATGATAAGCACTAACAAGAAAGTGGAATGGAACGTATTAAATTAAATTTATTAATTCAGCCAAAAAGAACATTGAAATTAAAACGAAAAAATACCTAAAAAAATGTATGGTCTGATTTTAAAAGGAAAATTATGCTTTAAATATGAATTGTATTTATTTTTATTTTAGAATAAGTTTAACACAACGCCATCTATAAACTAAAGCTCGAGTTATTTTCACGCCTATGATTTTGTTCTAGTGGTAAAATGTACAAGTGAAAGACCCTGGCGGGAACTTACGTTTACTTACTCAACGTTTTTCAGTACAAAGTACAATCAATAAATAATTAATGATATTATACACATAATATACTTTATCGATCAGATTTCTCTGCACAGAACGTGCAGTATAATGCTATATACAGATATACAACACTACAACATGTATAATAAAATAGTAACCTAATATGTTCGTAAATCTCATTTATCATGAGATTGTGTTGTCTTCTTGCCATGTTTATAAATACTTCAAGTTCAACTTTAGATTAGGCGCTTTAAAATTATCTCCTTGGGATAACATAATGTATATTATGCATTTATTGTAACTTATCATGTTTGATACCTGAAGCAATCAATCGGCAAATTCGCCAGTATTGGTTGTATTTTATACATTTCTGTTATTCAGACTATTGTATCGTGTTATCTATCTATGTATATAAAATGCAATTCCGACTCACTGTTTTATATATCAACGCACACCCGAAACTACTGTACCTAGAACTTCGATCAAATTGATCGAAGACCTAGAACTTTAAAATTTGGTAGGGGTTCCTTTCATGGTATAAGTGAGCGGTAAGAAAGAATTTTTAGAAATTCAATCCGTAAGGGGTTTAAATAGATGTTAAAAGTTTGTGTGAAATTTCGCTAATTTTGATGTAAGCTCTACGAAACTTAGTATCTGGCTTTATGGGTAAAAATAAGGTCTGCTAGTTGCTTATAATTCTACAATGTTTGCATGTTAGGATACTATCGAATTCGGATACTAGGTATATAAGAAGATATGACGTATTTACTCCAACACTGCTCTACATATTTGTTTCTCTGAGTGATCTTTTCCAAACTTGAACTTACTCTTCCGGATAACCTGACCTGCAAATGCATTCGTCAATGACTTCGAGTGTAATGCAAAAAGTAATGTAAATAGTGTAACCAAAACGCTTATACCACGGCTTATCCTTAGGACATTGAAAGATTGTGTAATTGTTATTTTGTTTTGATAACTATTTTTGAAAGAAAAGAAGACCCCTCAATAGTCTTCTCCTTAGTTATATCTAAACAGTTCAAGTACAACATAAGATTAGCCGCTTTCATATTATATCCTTAGGATAACATCGTTTATATTTATTATCATTTATCGTGTTAGATAAATCTGAAGCATTCAAATGGAAAATTCGCTAGTATTGGTCGTATTTTTGTGGCTCTCTGTTATTTAGTCTATTAAAACGTATTATTCATATTTCTACAATGTTTGCATGTAAGATTTTGTTGTTATTTGTTTCGAAATCTATACTAACCTATAGAGGCCCGTATCTGGACACAGGCATGCCTTAAGTTGACAAAAATATATATCATTCGAATAATTTTGTATTTAAATACTGAAGTATGTAAGATGAGAAGATATTACGCATTTTCTCGAATGGTGCTCTGTGGTTTTGCTTCTTCAAATGATTTTTACCTGACTTCATCAGAATGAGGGTAATGTTTTTTCAGCGTATGTATGTATTTATGTTTGTCTGTATGTATGTACGTTTGATTTTGTATGTATGTCCACTTCTTTGGCACACACTACAGCCCAAACGGCTTGACGGATTGTGACATGTGACGTATCGGTATACGGTACGACAATATGGGTATCAAGTGAAAGCTAGGAAATAGACTTATCTAAACATAATTAACATATGTAACACTTTTACTTGACTATTTTGACAAAACCTCATAAAAGATTTGAATTAAATATATGACATTATGAACAAAAAATTATTTTTCATCAGTCGGCTTTTTTGTTTTAATGTTTTCGACGATGTTACCAGTTTCTGTTGAAGTTGAACTTAACCATCTGCGTACCGAAGCCCAGATAAATGTATATTAAATATGATGTAACGCTGTTAATAAATGTGTGTGATATAACCGTGAGATGTAATAAGAAACCCCCCCAGAAGTATTAAAAAGTCAGAATGTACTTCTTAGATCTTATGTGCCACTCTCCGCATTAACTAGACTCGTGGTGGCTCTCCACACTTTACTTTATACCTAAGATTTTTCTTACCAGTAACGTACAAGATGTGGGACGAACTTCCTCTTGAAGTCCCAGAACGTTATGACATAGTTCTTAAAGGAGATTGCGAAAGAACTTCTCCAAAGTTAGTGATAAATTCGCGATTCCTCTAGTGTTGCAAATGTCCGTAGGAGACGGCGACTACTGTCCATCAGGTAGCTCACCTGCCTTATAAAAATGTAATTCAGATAACAACTTCATCGTCAGAAAATTTACAGTTCCCACCTTACAGTTTGTTAAACTGCTTTTACCTCAGCATCGATCTGATTTATACGTCTTTTAAAGTTTTTAGAGCCGTGCCCGCCCGGCTGAACATAGCGTTAATGATGTTTTTCGGCTGCTGGGTCAACTACATGATGAGGGTCAATATGAGCGTAAACATTATCGCCATGGTGTCACGTAACTCCAACACTACTTCGTGAGTATCTATCTTTTTTATAAAAAAAATATTTTATTTATTTATTTATTGCATCCAAACTTAGATCTAACATTACAGGGTAACCTAATGCGTTAGACAAGTACATCATACAAAATCCCGTTTACATTCTATCTATCTATACCTATATCTATTTATAATACTATAAATAGCCTTCCTGAACTCATACAGTGTGCAACTGAATAAATCGATGTCATCAGCCATTTTTGTTACGTGTGCACATTGTTAAGTGTGAGGAGTGCACGTGTGAGCGGCGCCTCGCACTTGCACTCCGCGAAAAAATAAAATGGCAAACGAGCATGCAGTCCACCTGATGATAAGTGGTTACTGCCGCCCATGGACTTCCGTAAGCAACTTCATATAGAACTCGGGTTCTATCTCAAGTCGATAACAGATGCGGTGCCACTCCTGAGGACAAAGGTGGTCGCCTTATATAGAAGTGTGCTGCGACCACACCCTTCCACCATAACGCAAGAACTGCTTCAGGTTAGAAATATGTAGGTGTGGCGGTGATACTTCCCCGGTCGAACAACATTGGTTCTACCACCTAGTGAATATCCTATCTGAAATTATGCCTTTTTTAAATTGTGTTAATCGCTGCTGTATTCTAGTTTAATGGTTTGTTATGATATGCACTTCGACAACATGTTACAATTAGCTGTTAGGAATAGTACAGCTTCTGCAAACTTCAAGTAAGTAAAATATTTATTTACAAGAGATTCTTTTGGGTTAAGAGATTTCGAGTTTTGCAATTTAGAGGTTAAAGACAAAAGAGACCCAATGACCATTTAAAGACAAGGAGTGGGGACTGAATTCTCGTTGTACTTAGATACTATTTTTGTTTTATCATTGTTGTTGATTTGTTTTAAATAATATTAATGTCCTAGATTTAATAATAACTGAGCATTATATTTTAGTACGTGTACTGTAATCGAATCAAAGTTATATCTATTGATGGAAAAACCTTTTGTTACACCTCATAATGCTTATTTCCAGAGTAAAAAGTGAATGTGAGGCCCTCGAAAATACAACAAATACTTATGATGACATTTTTTTTATAAGTCGGGAGTGGCGACAGGTAAAATAACATTATTTTTTAATTAAATTAATTGACAAAATAAGAAGAATAGCAATGATTTAAGAGGTGTATTTGAGCAAAGAGAGATCACTATAGTCAAGCGAAATGATCATGTCTCACCAGCGAACGTTTTACAAGTTCGGAGCTGGTGAATGATACTGATTACAGTATATATAAAAAAAACCACCTCCTTTTCGGAGTTGGTTAAAAATTAGGTAACATTAAAAAAAAAATCGAATAATTCTGATGTTATTACTTTCCGAAACACATTATGAGACAAGTACCTTGTACCAGTACGAGTACTACGTACTTGTACCGGTACACGGTGTCAAAATTATAATTCGATTAAGTACTTGCTTTCATACATTAATACTGCGTATGGGTTAATAAGGAATACTAAGCATACTTGCCAAACGTTTTCAAAGACATATATTTATATCCTTTTCTTTACTTTCAGCGCGAAGATCTTACAACGTTTACCTGGACAGAAGAACAGCAGGCGTATGTGTTGTCGTCATATTTCTGGGGTTACGCTATAACCTGCCTCGTGGGCGGCAGAGCGGTGGAGTTGGTCGGACCTCGGCTCTTGATATTCTTCACGACGCTCTTGAGTGCTGTACTGAGTATGTTATCCCCTCAGGCTGCCCAGCTCCACTACATGGTGCTCGTTGTAGTTCGATTTGTCATCGGACTTGCTTCGGTAAGATTTGTTAAGTTAACCATTCCCAATTAGCAGATCTATTCATTAATCTTAATAATTCTAACTCATTGACAGCTGGACATAGCCTTCTCCTAATTGGCGTCATGCATAGTCCTGTATAGTTTTAATCACAGCGGTGGAAATCCCAATCAAATACCACAAACAAACCTAAATAGAATGCAATCAATATTAATATGTTATTAAGATTGAGTTTTTTCTTGCTGTAGCTGTTTATGTTTCTTTATAGTAACAACAACAAGAAGTTCTAGTGAATGCCTTTTTTATATTATCAGAATAAAGGTAAATAAAGGTAAATAACGAATTCGGTACTCACTCGCATATTCAGTGCCATCATAAGCGTTATGAAAACGTTGTGAATTTTTGTTAAAAATATGTTTTATTTGCTTATTCATTATTTTATTTGCGATTTCTTTCTATATCCTCCATATTCCTCTTACTTCATTTTAGGGTTTCATCTTTCCTGCCCTCCACGATTTGATAGCACGTTGGGCGCCACCAAACGAGAAGAGCAAGTTTGTCAGCACTCTACTTGGTGGAGCCATAGGCACGGTATTTACGTGGTCTCTCAGCGGTCTGCTTATTGAGAGGTTTGGATGGGACTACGCATTTTACGTAGCAGGTAAATTACCAAAAACAACCTCATTTTCTCGCAGATTAAAATCATTAAATTGAGTGAAACATATTTTTGAATTACGAGTTACGTTACGTTACGAGTACGATAAATTAGGTAGTTATTAGTTAGGGAGTAAATGCACGTACGACAGTTTACCAACGACTATCTGCATCGGTGGGTCGCTGACAGGCGGCGACAGTCAGCGACATAAATTGTCGCTTCTATATTACCGGCCCAACGTTGTGAACATATCCAAATACTGATTGGATCCAATCTGATGATTCAAAAACTTTATTACACTTTGTTTCAATTAATTCATATTCAATTGCCAAAGAGCGTCGTAAAAAATAAGTCAGTCAGTTTTAAACTCACTTTAGTTTTTTAAGACCGTTTTAATATATGTACTTACTCGTACCCAATCTCAGTTTATATTTATAAATAAACTAAGTATATGTTCTCAATTTCAGGTTTACTCGTTGTAGCATGGTGCATGGTCTGGTGGTACCTGGTGTATGATTCTCCACTAGAGCATCCACGGATATCCGAAACTGAAAAGAAATATATTTTGGAAGTAATTGGTAATAAAGTTGATCAAACATCAAAGAAAAGGGTATGTTTATTTTAATCTGTAAGTTCAAGTCGTTGCAAAATATGAAATAATTTAACATATAACACGACATCAATATTCGGTGAAAAAATTACTTAATGGAAGGCGGATCCGTCCATTAAGTAATTTTTTTCTTAGAAATTTCCTCGTCTCAACGTCAATTTATAATACAAGGCTATCATCACTTACGCTGGAAAACTGAAATGTCGATTATTTTACAATATAATCAGGTGGTAGAACCAATTTAGTTCGACCGTGAAAGTACCATCAGCAGACCTATGCGTCTTTCACCAAAAAGCACTTATATATGAGGCGACCATCTTAGTCCTCGGGAGCAGTAACGCATCTGCGATCGACTTCAGTTAGAATCCCTGTTCTATATGAAGTTTCTTACCGATGAGTGGAAGCAACCACTTATCATCAGGTGGGCTGCATGCTCGTTTGTTACTTCATTCATTCTTATAAAAATTGCCTACAGATTGTTCCACCGTACAAAAGTATATTAACCTCATCGCCATTTCTGGCGATGGTACTCCTACATTACGGTGGAGTGTGGGGCGTATACTTCATCATGACGGCTGCTCCTAAGTACGTTTCCAGCGCTCTGGGCTTCAATCTATCTTCCACTGGAATTTTAGCTTCCTTGCCTTATTTGGCTAGAATGATTTTCTCCGTTATCTTTGGAGCCATCGGGGATAGGTGAGAATTTTGGATTATATAGATCTTGAGATTTTCCTCATTTTTTTTCCTCAAATGTAAAAAAATATCGAGAACCTTTAAGATGTCTATTTGATCTGTAATATAATTCATTGATTATTTATTGATATTAATTTTAATATACATTACGACAAAGACTTTGCTATATTTATTTATTACAGGATTGTGAAAATGAACATAGTGTCTATAACATTTATAAGGAAGTTCTTCTGTATATTCTCTCACGTTATTCCCGGCTTGTTGCTCATCGCGCTGGGCTATACTGGATGTTCACCGATACTCTCCATAGCCCTCATTACTTTTTCACTGGGCATTAACGGATCGGCTACAATCACAAACTTAATTAACCATCAAGACTTAGCGCCAAACTTTGCGGCGACAATGTATGGGATTGCGAATGGTGTTGGCAACACAGCTGGCTTCCTTACACCGCTTGTTACTGCACATTTTACTAAAAATGGGGTAAGTGATTTTATCTAAATCACTCACGCTTAGATACGTTTTGGTGGAAAATCATATGGTGCTTCTAGTGAAAGCTGTTTTACCGAGATTCTATCATCATTACAGAGTCACTCGAAAACTAATGCAAATAAATTTGAATTTAATACAGGAATAAATAATAAATTTGATTAATTAAGACCTTAGATTAATAATGATAATTTTGTTATTATAATATTAAGTTCATGTTATAACATGACAAAAGATATATACTTAGAGCAATTAGAGAGAGTGTCGACAAAATAATCTAACTTATGCATGCAGTTGGATGCTTGAGTGAGATTGATTAATGTTTATTTCTATACTATCTTCTATAATATTATAATGCAGTAAAGTTTGTTTCATTGAACGCACTAATCTCAGGAAATACTGGTTTGAATTGAAAAATTCTTCTTGTGCTGAATACTAAATTTATCGTGGAAGGCTTTAGGCTCTATATCATTACGCTATGTTTGTTTGTTTTAGATTTCGATAAATGCGGGATTAAACGCGAGTGAAACTGCGTGGCACAGCTAGTATTGCAAAAAAACATACATTTTAGAATCCATTTTATATGGACTATTTTGTTTGTCTTAGATTATAGTATCGGCGATTGGTACTATATCTACTTGCTATGCAATAATGACTTCATGCCCAATTTTCAAGGTGGTAGAACTTATTGCGATGCGATGATAACAGCAGTGTTACATGCTGCTGTGTTTTGATCTGAAGGGTGTGGTAACGGAAACACATTTTTTAAGTTCGTTTCACTTTAGTCCCCAGGGATAGAAACGCATCTGTGGCTAACGTCAGGTAAGACTCTGCTACTTGGGGATGGTTACAAATGTCCATCGGCGACAGTAGCTACTTTCTATCAGTTGGACTGCATTCTTGTTTACTTCTATACTATAAAAATACAATAATATTGATGCGTTGTTTACTTGCAGTATACTACTAGCTATAGCCTTAGCACTAGCTATAGCTTCTCATCACAGTTATTTGCAAGTAAACTTGATGGGAGAAAAGACCGGTTCCATCGTCATATCCAGAGTGCATTAGACATAATAATTAACGGTCAATCAACATTTCAGCATTGCATTGTATTTTGCAGAACGGTTTTGCGGAATGGAGGCCAGTATTCTTGACGGGTGCTTCTTTGTACATTGGTGTTGCTATTTATTTTATAATATTTGGCTCCGGTGAGACTCAGCCATGGAATTACATCACATCTATTGAAGAACCAACAAATAAAGCTCAAAATTGCACCGACATCAAGACTGACGTGGTCGTCACTGTGAATGCTAAAACAATTTAAACCTCTGAATAAATTTCGTTGAAAAAAAAGGTTGCGTTTTTTTTAAGAAACCCAAAATGAGTTCAAATTACAGATTTAGATAGATATCTGTTATTGACTTGAATGTCAAATGCCTGAAAATTAGAACTAATTTGGAATTTTAAAGTGTTAATTAAAAACATTAGAGTTATTTAATCCTTGGTGGATCTGTGTAGCGATA
The DNA here is from genome assembly GCA_018249875.1 of Cecropterus toxeus. Classification (NCBI taxonomy): domain Eukaryota; kingdom Metazoa; phylum Arthropoda; class Insecta; order Lepidoptera; family Hesperiidae; genus Cecropterus; species Cecropterus toxeus. The sequence goes on along the minus strand of DWNE01000255.1, from coordinate 24,209 downwards.
CCACCGTCACTCCTATTTCTGCTTAATGATAGCAGCTTTAATTACTGCTGAATTTTGCAGGGAGAAAGAGCTGAAAATGGCGCTGCGTGGAGCCTTGTCCCGTAATTATTATTATTTTGTTATTATTATTTCAGATTCGAAGCGTGTGCTAAGGCCTACATATTTATTCAAGGCGTTCTAACCTACTCCTCGTGGGTTCCAACATCTGGGGACGACTTCGATAAGGATTTTAATCTTATCTGGGCTCCATGGAGGGCAGGAGTATTTTACCTTCTGTTGGACTGCATGATTGTTTCCAACTTCTTTAGTATAAAAAAACCTTTGAGTGTAACCATTCGATTTTGATAATGTAATAGGCGTTGGTTACAATCAAAAGGAATAAATTACGTGATAAACAGGCGTTGACACACTAAAATAATATAGTTTATTATAACAAAGCCAACAATATAGGTATTTCTTCACGATACAATCCAAAATTAGGTAAATGTTTTCCGCTGAAAATTATATAGTAGCGTTCCGCTTCACTTCAGTCACTGCAATTGTATGCTGCAGCCCACCTGATGGTAAGTGGTTACTGCCGCGCATGGACATCTGTAAGCAACTTAATACAGAACAGGGGTTCTATCTGAAGTCGATCACAGATGCGTTGCCACTCTCGAGGACTAAGATGATTGCTTCATATTGCCGTGAGCCGGCAACCACACCCTTCCACCGAAACACAAGATCTGCTTCACGGTTGAAATAGGTGTGGCGGTGGTATTTCCCTAGTCGAAGTACACTATTTCTACCACAGTTTATTCTAACAAAATCACCTAAATGTGTTACTTTATAATATGTTGCAAAATTAAGTATTGATTTATATTCTGATCTCTTTTATCAAACGCCGAAAGAAGTCGTTGTCAGTAGTCGAAGCATATCTTCACTCAGGGTGAAAGTAATCATACTTAACCAGGTTGTCAAGGTGCGAATTGGTAGACTTTATACACCGAAAGAAGACTACATTTCAAAAATACATTATAGTAAAATATAAGAATCTTGGAAATACTTTTACTGAAGTGTCTCTAGCTGGTCTCTAGGAAAGATAATGCTGATGTCAAGTAACTTTACTTGCTTGAGATTTATATTATCTTATCATTTTCAACGTGCGTTTGCGAAGAACGCGATAATAAGACGGTATCATTTCATATTTTCTTTTAGTCTTGTGTATCTTCTTATGTTCTCACTGATTACATAAGAATAATCTTGAGATAACAACTTAACTTTTGTTTGTATAATGTAGTTATATTAAAGTACCTATTTATATTCATAACAATCATTACATTGTGTGACTGTGTCTCAACATACAACTGTTATGTAAATTCTAATTAATATTTCTCTCCTGTGTAGGATTTGTTCACGATATCGACCTTTTTATATTTATCGAATATTATGTACTTATTATCCGACTGCTTCAAAGGAGGACATTTTTTTGCGTACGTATGTATTAGTGCATATGGTACTTTAGGCGGAGACAAACAGACATTAGCGAAAAAAATACCTTAACTACATTTAGCAGCATCATAACAACAATTCAGCATCTGAGCAACTTTATTTTAACATTTCATAAGTAGTACCTACGTTTTTTCCTTTTTAGTTTAAACAGTTGAGTTTTGTGTTTATCATAACTTGTTTTACTTTTATTTCTTTACCAAATACAATTGTAACCTAACACTTACAACCAGTTACTAAGTAATTAATTGCAGTCTAATAACCCATTAATTAACATGTATCACCGCATTATAAGCGCTAAGTTTCATGTGTATGTTTCAGTTTTAGGAAGCCCAGTATTTAATATTATTTGTTCATGTGGTTTTGCATTTGTTTAAGATAAACCCATTCAGTGTTATCTATTTGGGATTATACCAATATATAATAACGTATCTTCTATTTGGTGTTTGCAAGCAAAACTAAGAACACGGAGTGTTTGTAAGAATTAAAAAAGAAACGTTTGGAAAAATAGTGTTAGATATACTCGTATTAAACAAATGATACTCGGTACGTTGTTCGAAATTCGGGAGCAAGGAGTTAGCATGTATATAGGTAAGAATTTGCAAAGTTAACAACTTTTTTGTATGTAAGTAACTAATACTTTAAAAATATTTCTTTTTCAAAATTAAAAGGAATAAGAGATTGTATACTTGCTTACTTTGTTTCCAATACGCCTATATTAATCAAATCTATTCTTAAAGTTAATTTTATCTAACTATACAGTGTAATTAGAAGGACTGTTTAATATTTATAAATCTGTGAATAAGAATCGTGGAACTGCGTTAACACTTTTTGTGGATTTTAAAATCATGGATGGTCAAGACCTGGGATGCCTAACGATATCCCAAGTATATCTACCATTATTTAGTTTATATAAATAATGCAGGAATAAAGAAGTTAATGTCCTTTAAGAGTGGTTCTGCAGGTGGACTGATGGACTTTCTCCACAACACCTTAAAGATTTCGTGTGTAACTCAACAGGAGACACTGGTAGAGCGATTTTAGATATAACCAAATTCGTAAACTTCATGCTTGCAGGCAAAGTTAATATTTCGAGCATTTTATATGGTGCCAATTTATGTGAACTAAAAATAATGATGGAAATATCTGCCCAGTTGCTGTGGGCAGCATATTCCGTCGTCTTGCTTCTAAAGTCGATTGGAAAAAAGACTAGGTATAATTATGTCATAAAGTTTGTTTGTTGCTTTAATTGTATTTATTTTTATTCGTATTTGTAGTTTATTTGTATTCGATTTGACTGTATTGCGTTGCTATAATTATCTATTTGACTGTATTGCGTTGCTATAGTTATTATTTATATAGATATCTATTTATCTTGGTTGTATCTGTTACTTTTACGTGCATGACATAGAATTTTGCGACAATATGATAAGATATATTGGGTGATATAGGAATATATCACTTATAAGCATTAAATTCTGGCAGTAATCACAGGAAATTGTTTAATTTTAGGAAAATTTAAAGATTTACCTACTTATAATAAGCTTTAACTAACCAATTCTTCGATATCAATATCATTTGTTATAGTAAATACGTGCGTACTGCGTACAATTTGCTTTTTAACCAATTTCGACAAGGAAGTGGTCCTATGTTCTGTATGTGACTGTATGTATTTTTTTATCGTGTATTTAATTAATAATACAATAATTACTGCATGTTTAGTGAAATAATAACTTAACATTATCTCAATACTCTACGAGTATATACTTTATCCTCTAAACTACTGGGATACGATTTCAAACTAACGGACAAACAAGCAGTAAAAATCTAAAAATAAAAGAAAATTATGTTTGAAACTATTACCTTTATAAACTTGTGTTTTTAACTGACTTAATAAAATAAGCTAATTCATTGTGATTATCTATCTGTTAGGGCTTCCAAAAGTATATAAGAAAATAGGTGTATGGTTGGTGTATGTTGAAATTGTTATCATTATATTTTACTTCTATTATTCTTAAAATAACACTCTAAATACATGAGTATGTATTTAGAGTGTTATTATGTTTACAGAAAAAGCAGGATGTCGCTGGATTGTCGCTGTGATGATATTTACCAACACTTTCATCAACTACATGATGCGAGTTAACATCAGTGTCAATATAGTTGCCATGGTCCCGCTTTCTAACGCAACATATACTGTAAGGATTCATATATTAACTTGTAACGGGCTGTCCATTAATCGCATGATTCTCGAAAGGGGGGGGTACATAAAAATCACGAAATATCACAAGTGGGGAGGAGTGGTGTAGAAATATATCACGTGTATTTATTTTTTAGGCAAACGTGCGGTTACTCAAGCAAAAAGTGGCGTTACGTATCTAATTTTTATGTCAGTCAAACATTTACGTCCACCTCTAAATGTTATTATTGTAGACATTAATTTTCTATAATAAATTAGATGATAGTAATATGTACTTTATTATAAATATAAAAAAGTGTGTGTCAGCTCCGACTAACAAATAATAACATATAGATATAGTCGCTTTGCAGCATACTCTATACACGTCTTTACACTCACAACCAGTGCAGCCAGGTCGTGCGTAGAGCGTACCCCCACTATAAGTTGTTTTGTTATCAGTAAGAGTGAGACACACTACCCACTATCTAGCTGCACTGCTCACACCAAAAACGTAACGAGGTCATTCGTTCTGTTGATTTTACTCCTCAATTTTTTTCTCATACCGGGCGCCTTGTATCTAAAAACCGATTCTTAAGGAGTAAACTCCAAAAAAAAAACTTTGTATGTCTAAAATACACGTGATATACGTTAGTCTTAAACGTCACCACGTATCACCAAGAGGGAGCGGGGTTAAAATGCCAAAAACCATCACGTGATTAATAGACGACTCCAAATATAAATCAAGTGTGGTAGAACTCTTTGTGATTTGACTCCGGAAGCACCACTGCTACACCTATTTTTGCCTTATAACAAAAGTGTCATGCCATGCTGTATTCTGATGGGTGCTATAAAAGAGAAATACTTATCCGAGGCGTTTTAACGTAGTCCTCAAGAGTAGTAACGCATTTGTGGCTAACTTCAAGATCTCCGATCTGGGGTTGATTTTACAGGTAAGATTTCTGATCTGGGGTTGATTTTAGATGCCGTAAATAGGCGGCAGTAGTAACTTACCATCAGAAGGATTGCATGCTCATTTCATACTTTGTTTCTTTTCTATTTAATTACAGTAGTATTTTAGCTTAACCTAGATCTTCTGCTACCATGTTTCATTTATATTATTAAACTTATACTGCTGTGTTCCCAAATAGATTGTAAGGCAAATGGACACGGTTCAATTTTTTTCGCTTTGGACTGAAGAGTATCTTAAAGGTATATTTCCGATGTTGGCGGACACAAATTAAACCTTTAGGTATATAAATGTGGTAACGTAATACGTACATACGTACCAATATGAAATCTTTTCTTTCTCATGTTCTTCTTGTGTTTAATTGATATTTTTTTCACTTTTCAGCAATCACAAGTAATTTTTGATTGGACACCGTTTCAAAGAGCAAATGTCTTAAGCGGTTATTTCTGGGGCTACTTGGCCTCCAATTGGTTTAGTGGTGTCATTGCAGAGCGTTATGGTTCACGAATTGTGGTGCTCATAATGGTTGCTCTAAGTTCTGTTCTCACAATACTTAGTCCAGTTGCGGCTAAACATAGCTATGAGATGATGCTCTTTGTCAGAATCGCTATCGGATTCTCCAGTGTAAGTTAGGTATAATGATTAAATTAATAATTTTTAAAAGTCTTGAAATAATTATACCTAAATTTTGTAAAAAAAGTATTTTTTTTAGTAAGGATACCTTCTTGTAATTTAATAAAGTTTAAAATTGGACTTTCATGTTTCCTTTCCGCGTTTATCGAATAGCAGGAATATTAATTAATCATTCGATTTAATTTATTAAATTATGACTTTAATTTTATTCGTTTTGATTTTTTAGGGTTTTCTTTTCCCTGCAATGTTTACATTAATAGCAAATTGGGCTGTGCCCAATGAAAGAGGAAAATTTTTAGGATGTATAATTGGAGGAACTATTGGAACTTTCGTTACTTGGACTCTGTGTGGCGTAATCATAGATGTCTTTCGGTGGGAATGGGGCTTTTACACTTTTGGAATCATTGGCTTGTTGTGGTGCATTCCATGGTGGCTTCTTATTTACGACACACCGAATGAACATCCCAGGATATCTTTGAAAGAATTGCAATATATAAATGAAGGAACAAAAGCAATGGAAAAAAAGACAAGGGTGTGTTAGTGTAATTTTTTTTTTTTTGTTTGATGTCCTGTTTATAAACATTTAGACAGTTTGACTGAAGAGGTGCAACCACCACTCCTATTTCTAGTGAAAATCAGTTCTTGCATTTTGATGTAAGGGTGTGCTTGTCGGCTCACTTCCATTTAAGGTGATCATCTTAGCTCTCTGGCATAGCAACGCATATGGAATTATGAAGATTTTCACACATGTCCATAGGCAGTATTGGCCATTTATCATCAGGTGGACTACATGCTCGTTCGCTGTGTCTTGTTAATAAAAATATCTATATAATTGCTTTGTACCTAGATGATCGACTAAACTCTGTTTAATTGGTTTCTTTCTTTATTTCAGCCTTTTCCACCTTACCGAAGAATACTCATTTCTCGTCCAGTGTGGTCGCTCTTCATAATGACTTTTGGTACAGGTTGGGGCATTTCGTTTGTAGTAACGGCTGCTCCAAATTACATCAGTAACGCTCTCGGTTACGAAATATCATCAACTGGAGCATTATCCGGAATGATTTATTTATGCAGATCACTGGCATCTTTCCTCTTCGGATCTGTAGGAGACATGTTACTAAAGAGGAATATTATAAGTGTACCAGTGTTAAGAAGATTAGCAACAGTTGGATCTCATATAGTTCCTGGTTGCCTGGTGCTTTGCATTGTGTTGCCTGGATTCACGCCTTTATATTATGTCATGGTGATGACCTTAGCGCTAACTCTAAACGGATTAGTGACACTATCGAGCCTGGCTAATGCGTACGACTTAACGTCTAATTTTGTTGGATCCCTAACTAGTTTGACGGTCACATTGACTACTTTATCTGGCATCTTATCACCTTATGTCACTGCGTATTTTACGAAATACAATGAGGTAAAGTTATATTTAATACTATTAGGAATAAATTAAAAATGTTTAATCTTATATTAATTTAAATTACATTTTCGAAAGTAATTGAAGGTAAAAAGCCTCTCAAAGGTCAGTGAAGTTTATCCGTACAGTTGGTTAGCGTCATGAACTATGGCCTAATTCTTCTTGTGAGACGAAACCCGCGCCCAGAAGTTAGTTAAGACAAAGAAGTTAAGTGGAATTGATGACACCACAATTGTGGTGTCATTGTGGTGGCACCATCGCCTTATTTCTGTCTGATAGCAATAAGGCTTGCAATATATTTTCGGATTTGTAAGCTGTAGCTAAGCATTCTTAGTTATTGGAGATAATCTAGTGTTGGGCGCATTCCTATTTGTTTTGATGTAGTTGACGAGTAAATAGATATACGGGTATAAATAGAAGTTTATTTATTTATTCTTTACTCCGGTTTTTCTCCCACTATTGGCATATTTCTATATATGTTGTTATTAAAAAAAGCGAGAGTTAATTTAATATTTTCGCAGGTCTATCAAGACGCATGGAGACCAGTTTTCTACACGGCGGCATTAATTTATTTAGTAGCAGGAATACAATTTATTTTATTGCTATCAACTAAGAAGCAGGATTGGGATAACATTGAAATTAATAAAACTCAAAAGGAAATAGAACACAGTGAAATGCTTTGAGTTGTTTGTGTGAAAAATAAAATAAAACATGATTATTTATATATTACGTACATTTTTTCTTTTTATAAATAAGGAGTAGTAAATGTGCGAGCATTCCTGTTAGAGGTGGTTATGTATGTGGCGGAAAAGGTGGACGGCAAAATTTCGACGTGTTCAAACTAACGGAGTGAAGAGGATTCGACGTCAATATTGATGGCGAAAATTTCGCTCATTTCACTTTATCTCATCATAAAGCCTTCGCCTTAATAATTAGTATTAATAATGCTAGTAATGCTTAGTCACATAACGCGATTACATGAATACCTGATGATGATCCGTCCATGACGCAGCTATGTCGGACGTTGCTGAAGAATACGTTTTATTAATATTTATTTAAATTTAATAAATTTACCTAGATCACGACGTAAACAGTGTGAATTTTCTGCGCCTTCTCCAGGGACCTAACCTAACCTAACCAAATTTTAATTAAATAACTTTTATAGAACTTTTTATAGCTTTTGTAGTGATACTTAAATGTTTTTTGACATTAGTTTACACTTTTAGCTGATTTGATACTAAATAAATGGAATAATATTGCAGTATTGCTACCTTTTGAACAATTGTCAAAAATATTCCTATTTCGGTACGATCGCTAGTAATCTCTTGATTTTAAATTAGATGGCGTTGACTACAATCAAAAGTATATTAAACAATATTTTGGTAACCATTCTTGTTCTCGGCTAAAATAGAGCCGTTTTCCCAAAAACACCATGAAAAGTGCACAAAATGTAAAATTAAATATTGATTTAGTTGATAGTTTTATTGAAGGCAGCGACAAGGCTTGTGATACATTTTGTCGTTTGAAAGGTGCTGTAGAACAGATTTACTTAACATTCATTGATGATCAACTGTCAGTAAAGTCCTTGCCTATTTGGTGTTTCATTGGTGGCAGGCTCTATAGTCTATGTCATCAGATCAGATTATTGCCATCAGAGATGAAAAGTCAATGAACTAAAATAAAATTGAATTAATATATCGTTATTTTTCATATATTTTTAGATCTATCAATGGGTATGGAAACCGGTGTTTACATGGCATTGATTTTTATTGCAGCAAGATAACGAAGAACGAGACGATAAGATATTTATTTGATTGCTATCAATAAAAAAGCGGGATTGGGATAGGATTTAAAATATTGAAACTAAAAGAAAAAGAACAGAGAAAAAAGAAAACAATGTTATGTATCATTACAAAATATGAATTTAATAATTATTTCATAGGTACATATAGGTACACTCATCATACATTATTTACAATGTTTTCTAGTTCTCTAATATAGTTCAATAATAATATTATATTAAATTTATTACTCTAGCGTAAATGACACAATAGATTATAACAAGCTACATGAACTTTTAATTACACACCTCGGTTCGATTAGCGTTAAGATCCTTAATGAGGGTGAAGTTAATTACAAAATCCACAAAGTAAGAATTAATATTAAAATGTCTAGACAAACATCCATTTACATCTTCTATAATACCATTAAGTTTGCAAACTATTCTTACGTCTTTGGAATTACATCACCGAAATAACTCAGGTTATGGTCACATATTATTTTAGAAATAATAAGGCGGGATTCACAAATATCGGTAAAATTAAAATATAGACAAGACACCTACTTAGTAGCATTCTGAGTAAAATATACAATATTATCCTTATAGTCATGACCGATCTTACTTGAGATTGCTTTTAAAACAAAATTAATTAACAGATATAATTATTGCACCCTAAGATACTCGAATGATACGTTGTAAGCATCACACGTACGACTCTGACTCCGTATCAGATTCACAGCAGTCCAATGCTACACCATTTTGAGTTTTTTTGTCGTTTCCATTCGGTGGGTCTCTGTACAGAGGAGGCACAGATTTCGATCGTGACTTGTCGTCCTTATTTACGTGAACTGGTTGAAATTTCTTTAGCACTCTGGGATATACCATTTTTCGCGGCGGCACCGGTGGCGGCATAAGCGGTGGCTTCTTATTATTGTTTTGTTCTTTTTCCCCTGAATAATCTGGCTGAACAGCCGTAGGTGTCGCCTTGTAGATATCCGAGGGGAAAATATTAGCCGCTTTTTCTTCGTGGAAAATGTCTCTTCGTCGGTTGTATACTGATGTGTACAGCGGCTCGTTATATTGAGTCGGATAGCAATTCTCGAAGGAGTTTTCGCTTGCCGGCGATTCCGTGGATCGACTATTGAAAGAGTTTTGCGGTTGATACAATGTGTCGTTGCTGCTAGAATCGCTTTGTAGTATTATATTAGCGAGGGACTTCGATTGGTTGAGCTTATTGTAGTTGTAATTTCTATTGCGACACTTTTTGCTGTCCTCAGAGTTACTGGAATGATCTTCGATATAAGGGTAGGGATTTTGAAGAGTCTTTTCCTTATCTCTTGTAGCCATGGATAGCGTTATGCAGTTTTTGGAGCACATGTGCGCTGGATCAGTCCGTCTCTTGCGACATGTATTAACTATATTGATTTCATAGTTTCCATTACGTGATTTGTCATAGTTGGCTTGGCTGTCTTCGCTCACCTCAAGGCTCTTCGTTCTGGCTGCTTGACGAGACCAGTCATTTCGTGTAAAAATGGTGGCTGCCGGTGTTGCTTTTTCATCCGATTTTTGCGAGGGTTCCCCTGGTTTCTTTGTTAGCTGCCCGTATATTTTCTGCGACAAGTAATTATTGTCCTTGCTGTTGTAATTGGGACTTTTCTTCTCCCAGCCAGTGTAAACGCGGGAGTAGTTCGTATTCATGTTCGTCAGAATGTCTGCGTGTGCTTGGTAGTTGTTTTGTCTCTGGATATTTTCAGTGAACATGGCAAGGTCGTGTATGTTACTGTAAACTATGTTTTCTTGACTAGATACTAGATCGCGTTTCGAGTCGATCGCTTCCTGTTTCGCTTCTAATAAATTGTCTGAGCTTTTGGCTCTGCTGAAATTTTTATTGGATACATTTTTGTCTGCGTCTTGGGTTTCTGCGAACATGCTGAACACTTTTGACGTCCGAGCCGCTTTAGAAACGTGACTTCGTGGTGGTTTCTGCGGTTCTAAGCCCGTTATATACTTCGCTGGACTCTGGCCGTATATATCTGCTGTGGAGCGTTGTATCGCCGTTTTAGACACGTAATTCCGATCGTCGATACCATTCGAGATTCCTATATTTATCGTATTATGTACATAACGTTCACCCATATATGGCATCGTGTAAAGTTCCTCATTCACTGTACTGTACATTTCCGCCTTATTAGAATAAATGTTTTGCTGCCGCTGAGTTACTTGCGGAAGTCCATTTACGTTGTGACTTTCCGTATTGTATCGGGAATTTAATTTCTGCTCCTGCAAGTTGCACGTCGGGGCGGATAAGCTGTGTAGAATGTTCCTTGGCGCCGGACTATTGCCTCCATTACTATTAGAATCGTCTTCTGATAGCGTCAAACCAGAATCTCGACTGAGAGACAACTTTTCTTTCCGAGGCGTTGATAATTCCATGGAATCTAAGGATATACCGACAGAATGTAGACTGTCGCTTTCTTCTGCTCCGGAGTCTAGTAACGCGTTAGAGGATTCAGGACTTCCGTTGCCTAAAAGTCCAGCGATTTGGGGTCCGAACAGAGCCTCAGCTTTCACTATGAGGAGTTCGACGACCATTGGCACTGCTTTGGGAGCTTTGTCACAGGGGATATTTGGCCACAGGAGACTGGGGCCAACACACACGCCTAGATTCATCGGGCACATCAGGTTTATGTTGGACTTCTTTGCGATAGCTTGGAGGAGACATACAAAGTAAGTCAACATGTTGTAGTGAGCCTTTGGCAGTTTGAGCAGCAGCGAGCGCACTGCTGGTACCTTCTCTGCTTGCGGTAAACCTGGAACAAGATATTCCAAGTTATAGTTGACATAAAATGCATTATGAGAATCAGTTCAGAATAAAGTATTTTGGGCAAGAATATATGGAAAAGTATGTATGGGATACTTAAATAATATTAAAAAGATGAAAACAATATGATCTATAAACAGATTAGGATTAGGTTATTTGTCTGTAATCATAAAGCGGCGTGGTTTTAAACAAATATAGAGAATATTATGCACTACAATCTATTTTGTTATTAGAACATCAGTTTAGACGAAAATATTGTAATCTTTCAAAAATCCCGCTATACAATTGCAACTTCAACAAAAATTCTTTACTTCAACCATCAAATGCCAATTAGTATAGTGTGCCAAAATTACCCCATTTACGGCAAACATAAATTCACAAATTTTATCAAAAGAAATACTCACTTAATACTTGTAGCCAAGCGGGATAAAGTTCGGATGCAAGGAGAGGCTGCGGGAGGGCTCGGAAGAATTCCTTGACGAGCGCCGCGAGCAACAACACCGGTGCACGATCCAGTTCCGCACAACCTTCCGCCCAGGGACCCAGCGTGTCCAACTGGAAATAAAATGATAAATTAGTAATGCTTATTTACTTTTTATTTAGCAAAACTAAGCTAAGGATTTTAAAATATTCATAGATGTAAATAATTTTCAAGATAAAATATTCCCATCCCGTCCTGTCTAATACTATGTTTATAGTGATTGACGAAATATGTAACGTCCAAGTGCGGCTAAGCATTTGGACATTTCTCAACCGTTTGTTAATAATAATATAATATAGTTTGAAAAAATAAATTTCAATTTTTTATTTGTAAAAACGTTCACTCGACCTTACGATCATGCTAAGTTGGAATACCTAAGATAAATATGTCTATCTGTTATGGTAGTCTACTTTGTCCCGCAATAAGCGCAGAGCGGACAGGAGCGCTATTCTGTTGTGTGTGTTTGTGTGTGTGTGAACGCGCGCGCGCGTGCGTGTGCGTGCATGGTTGTGTGTGTGTGTGTGTGTGCGCGCGTGCGCGTACGTTCGTGCCTGTGTGTGTATGTGCGCGCGCTTGTGTATGTGTCTGTTGTCACGCCGATGTATAGTGTGTGTGTCAGTAGCGTACCTTGTCCCTTAGCAGTCGCAGTGCCTTAGCATTCGCGCTGCGGCGGAACACGCCGTGCGTGAGCGGCGCGAGCGCGCGCAGGCGGCGCAGCGCCGACAGCAGCGCGGGCGGGGGCGCGCCGCCGCACAGCCGCGTCAACGCCACGCCGAACAGACGACCGCCCCGACGAAGGAGACGTAACCCGCGGGCTGGCGTGTTTGTGCTGGGAAGACATGACTTTTTTATTATAGACGGAAATGTGTGTGATATAGGCGGTAATGTGTGTGATTAAAATTATGGTAACATAATTTGTGTTGTAGTTAATAATAGTAATGATAAAATAATTCTGCTGGAAATACGCGGTTTTATTATTTAGCGGAAATGTGTGTGATTAAAATATGGATGATTATATTATATATGATTAAAATATATTATGGTTTAGTTATGTAATGATGGACGAATTTTACTATCGATTTTAAAAGATTTGACACGATCAATTATTTATACATATTTGATATACATACACATATTTGATACTTGAAACTTTTTGTAATTATGCTTTGGAAGTATTTGAGAAAAAATCCAAATTTATTTTTAGCAATAGAGAAAGTTGTGTGCGCTGTGTATTACACAAATAATTTGCTTTTAAATTTAACAAACGTCATCTATAAGTTTATAATGCACTCTCTATGTATTTAGTATGCACTGTTATTTTATAGTACTAAAATTGGTAATATTGTTATATAAAATGTATTAATAATACTGTTTGATGCCATGTATAAAACCAAAATATTTCTACGTCAGTGTCTCATGAAGAATGGGCAAAAATATTATGTCTTACCTCTTCAAACCTTGGTTCTTCTTTCTCAACTCGAAGACGATGCCACAAGGATTGTTTTTAGCGTTGACATGCTCCAGGTCAAACCCGTCTTCACTTGATAATGTCTGTCTTATCCTGGACATCTGTAAGAATTAAGATATTTTATATTTTTATGAAAAAAATATAAATTTTAAGAGTTATTTATTATTTTAAAAAGATTCTTTCTTTGAATCGTCAATCATCTGTACAATTAATGTAAGTGAATTATACATCGTTTTATTTAAAAAAAAAGAAATAAAAATACATTTATAGTATCCTCCTAATGTAACAATTACCATCGTATACTAATAATCTTACTATCATCAACATGAACAGTTTCTACTAACAATTATAAAGATTTAAGAGTTCTGTTAAAGTATGTAGAATAATGGAGGTCATAAAATTCGAATATGTATGTATATTTTATATTTAAATAAAATTTTTATTCAGATAGTAAATCAAAATACTATATCATAATCATAATTACCTGTACAGCATGAGGCCTCTCCATGCCTTGTAGCGGAGTTGGTGGCGCGTCTCTACCCGCTCGAACGAACAGGGTGAAGTCGTTCGCCGCCCCCCATCTCCCTTCTTCTCCTTCTGGCTCCCCCTCATGGTCCCCCTCTCCCTCTGCCCCATTTTGGAGAACGTGCAATGCTTGACGCACCACGCAACGGGCACTCATGTCTGGAGTTACTGATACCGTCTTGCACTGAAAATGGTAAGTATTTATTTATTAAAAACATAATATATGATAATACAGAGCTGGCGAATAACTCGGCCCGTGAATTAGCCTAGCTATTCAATGAGCCAATGTTGCCAGGGTTCTAGGAACTCATTTTTAGAACGATAATTTGAATGCAGCTTTTTATATTTCATTTGACATATCGTTTTTAACATACATACTATATATATTATATTCTGTTTATAGTTCTATTACATCATATTCTGTTATTTTCCAATTTGTAACGTATGTCAATCCCAAAAAAATATTGGTTTATTTATTAATATCTAACCTACTTATATTTTATATTGATCCTAAAATTGGATTAACATCTTTCGTTATATAGAAACCTACGTGTAAAAGCCACTTAATTGTATATATGTATGAATGTAATGTATTTTACATGTGTATATAAGTGTGTATGGGATAGAGAGCATGTGCGTGTATTTGCGTTGATGTCTTTTTGATGATTATGTTTAACTATCGTAACACGGAGCTAGTGATATAGATTTATGTTATGTGTTGAGGGATTTCATGCTGTACGTATCTTGGACTCACAAATACTCGGATCCTAAAAGGGTATGAAATTCGATCATAATTTAATGTATATTTAACTCTAAACTGAAACATAAATATTTCTTTGTATTGTGTGCTACTGTTAAAAAAACATTACATATTTAAATAGTTATATATGTATATTGAACACTTTCGTTCGAACTTTGAATCAAGTAAAATAATATCTTGCAGTCTTCAAATTTACATACTGAGACAGTTTCATCCTATTTAAAATTCTGCATTCACATCTCAGTGGGAAGAATTGCATGTTCACAAAGAGGAAAGAGCTTTTGTGAATGCCTGATTCAGTTTATTGCGATCGCTACGTGATTTGTTTTCAAAAATCAATTTCAGGATGTGTTTGTGAAAGTGTGATCAAAACAAGTGAAAGCTATCTTATTTCTTCTTTAAGAATTTTAGGATTTCCGGGTTAGAAATGAATACTTACGAATTCTATACAGCTCGCTAAATCCTTATAGAAAATCTGTATGTTGGTTGATTTCGGCTCTGTGCCCAGTTGAGTTCCTAATGCGTTTTGGATTTTCCTGTAAACAAATTGATAAAATGGTCAGATATTTTTTGACTCAAATACCTTTAAACATATTTTTAAGTATGAAACTGGTTAAATTGTAAAACCACATTAAATGTTTTCACCTAACAAATACACACATTTTTAACTTGCCACTTAACTAATGGATTCTTTTTTGATGACACAAGGTCTATATACCTATTTATGGTGTGTTTCCAATAATGGAAAGCGGATCAGCTTTGACATAATCACTAACCAAGTACAAAGAGCCATTACTTTTTACATTTACGTAATACATAAGAAAGTTGAATGTAAATTTACCTGTACCAGGTGTCCCTTGCAGCTTGCGTGGGGTATGTAGCGAGGTAGTTGGCAACTCCAGTCAAAGTGGGCCATCCGACAAAGAAGCCTGTGTCTTCGCCTTCGGGCATCGAAAGCCATACTTCAGCTAGCCTTACACTCTCTTTCAACTTAAAGCAGTTCGTTCCTCTGGACTTCCCTACGAGGAGTAAGTCACTGAAGAGGAAGAAATGACGTTCTAACGGTGGGGAGGTGGACCCGAGCGGGCAGAGTTGCACTGGCGCCTCCATGATGAAGGTCCGAGGTGACAGCGAGGGATTGCTAGCGGTAACCGATCCCCCGATGTCAAGGCTGGGACGCTTGCGGAGACTTTTGGATTTCTGAAATAGATCAAGTGATTAATTAGCTAATTGATGTAAATCTGAAATTTTTGAACTGTTTGTAGGTTGACGACGACAATAATGTTCCACTTATTTAGTTCTGCTACCTATTGCTAGAGTGAAGTGGTTTTTGCGTTTCGTTGGAAGGGTGTCGTTGCCGGCTCACTTTCATATGAGGCGACCTTCTTAGACCTCGGGAGTAGCAAGGTACCTGTGATTGACTTCAGATGAAACCCCAGTTCTGTAAGAAGTTGCTTACAGGTGTCCATGGGCGGCTGTTACCATAATTTATGGTAACAGCCGCCAATGGTATTTAAATTTAATAAAAAAGACATGATTCGTTGAAATTAAGAGCCTAGATGTTACAATAATGTCAACAAATCTCAGATATCGTTATAGTTCCTGTCATAAGAGATGACATGGACTTGAATAATATCTCTTAATACCACGTTACACAATTTAGTAAAAGTATTTTTGTATCGGTAGGTACAGACTTAGAAAATTATAAGTTTTTGTGGAGATATTTTATTTGTCAGGTTTGATTTAAACTACATTTTAGTGGTGCAAAAAGTATACAATGAAATATACGAAAGGTATTTCTGTAATTAGACGCAATAAGTGCAGTGGTGCGCGACGTACCAACGCCAGTACTTTCAAATACCTATACAGTTAATGCTCGTTGAGATTACGTTTTAAGTCGAAAATCAGCGAGAGAGGACACATCTCAGATACTCCTTATTTATTTCATAATAGCATTAAGTCTAAGTTGTATTTTACCAAAGTGCACTGTCATCTAAACTGTTCTAATTCTGAGAGTATAGGTCTACTCTCAGAATTAGAACAGTTTAGATGACAGTTAAGGTGCATTTAGGCAACATGAGTCATCCCTAGTCATAGACTGACCATACTTACTACACACTAGTGCGCACAGATTTTTTGTTTTGCGTGATTCAGCGCACCTAGAGACTTTCAAACAATTTATGGCAAAAAGAAATATAGCTTAACGTGCACTGACGAATGAACTGAAGTACATCGTCCTTAATTTTGGAGTCAACTTAA
The DNA here is from genome assembly GCA_018249875.1 of Cecropterus toxeus. Lineage (NCBI taxonomy): Eukaryota > Metazoa > Arthropoda > Insecta > Lepidoptera > Hesperiidae > Cecropterus > Cecropterus toxeus. The sequence continues at coordinate 7,431 of DWNE01000255.1, read as the reverse complement.
GATCCCTTTAAGTTCTTCAAAACTTTGAGAGTCACCGATAGACATAAGTACAGGACTTTAGTTTTGCCATGGCGGCTTGCTCCTTAGCCCCGCTCTGGATCTCTCGTCACGTATACATCCATAGAAGTCACATATTAATTAAAACATCACTACAAAGTACAAACCTGTGCATGGTGCGAAGCGAGAGCCGCCGGCGCGTCGGCGTCGTGCAGCGCGAGGTAGTCGTGCGGGAAGAGATCCTGCACACGCTCCAGGTCGGAGAGCCGCGCCGCCCGCCGCCGCGCGCACCCGCCGCCCACCAACCGCTCATACTGGGCGAGACGCTCGATCTGTAGCAAGTGATAAAGGAAATTAAGCGATGCTTTTTAATTGGCTGCATCTATTTACATCTTATCATGGCAGGGTTAAACGCTAACGAAAAAGAAACAGAACAAATGATAATGGAATATGAAACTGTAATACTCTGTATTTGGCTGTACCAGGTTTAAGCAGGGTTAAACGTTAACAAAAGATAATTAATTTAAAGTGGTTGTAGAACTCTTTACCTAGCTACTCTTGCTTATGTATTTACTTGAACACGTTCTGCCCTATGTTATAGGGCAGAACGTGTTCAAGTAAATACATAACGCGAAGCTAACATTAGGTAAAGTATGAGGGTAACATAAGGTAAAGTATGAGTAAAGTTTAATAGTTTAATACTAGAACTAGGACAAAGTACCGGTATAATCCAATGACTGAGTTGATAAACAAACATTTTTTTTTACACATGACATGTCACACACAATAAAAGAATACGGTATCTATTTTTCATATAAAAATATTTATTTTAGAATGAATGGATTGTAAGCATGCAATGGATTAAAAGTTATACAATTTCACTCACAAATGATTTAATTCTATTGTAAGGAATCACAGAGTTCTAATTGTATAGAAATGTATGTCACGCGTTACGACAACATGCGTGATATTTTTATCTCGTCATACAAGTCATTTGTGTTTCTTTCACGTAAGTAATGATAACCATACAAAAACCGAAATATCTAATCAGACACTGATTAGGTTCATTTTTACGTTCTAATTTTAAAATTGGGTGCTAGCTGAGTTTGAAATTACATTAGAACCCGATAACGAGACGAGATAGTAGTTCACTTAGTATTTATTTTGATGTACGAAATAGCCCTTTTTTGATTTGAATAGTTATACCGTTTTTCCAATCTTTTCGAATTCGAACTTTTTTTTAAAACCTTTCGACTGTGACGTATTCTTACTGAGGTCTCAAATTGTTACGCAGAGTAAGCGGTGGATGATGGCATTTCTACCCGTACAATACTCTATGCAACCGAATGTAATCTAAATTCTAATGTTGTCGTACGTGCGAGTCTTGGGACTACTTCCCGGGCGCCGCACGACTCCTGATGCTCCCGTAGAGGCGACAATGCCTATTATAATTATGTAACAGAGAACCGTGAGACTACTACCCATTGTATGCGGCTGCCTTTTTAATTATTAATCACAACAAACACTTTTTTATTCTGTTTGAGTTTTGAGAGAGAAGTGATGAGACGTTTTACAGCCTACCGCGTTGTAAATGGTGAAGCTCAATATCTGATTTCTTAAAGGAAAAACCCAATGGTCCGGATTTGACCATAATTTAAAGAAAATTCGAGAATAATTGATTAACTTGCATAATTCTATTTTTTTAATTGTATTATAGTCTTCAATAATTATCAAACAAAAAACAATCGGTTTACAAACATGATAGAAAATGGTATTAACCCATTTTGTCTTTACATATTTATATAAATATATGTAATGACATTTTAAATGTCAATGTTTCAACATTAACTACTTGTACGTACTGTACATACCACTTAAATTATTTAAATCTATCTTAAGTTATTTAGTTACTTGCGATAATTTACTTACATGTCGTATTTGTCATCAAGTTTGCTTAACGACTTACTACCGTTTATGGTAGCAATAAAAATAATGTAATGAAGGTAGCCGTTTAACATTAACAGATTACGAACATCTAACGGGTGTTAGAAAGGTTCTTGGTAGTTTTCCTTATCAACGATGCCACTCTAAGTTCACATTCGGATCTTTAATTGCGGGTTTCCAAATATTCAAAACCACAGCCCAGGAAACAAAAAGACAATAAAATTAACGATTCTAGTGAAATGACGCCGTAATGTACTCTAGGAGGAAGGAATTGTGCTCTGATCTTTAACGAATAAAAAATGTACAGGTGGCCAAGAAATAAAAAAGCGAGGATAAAATGACGCATGTCTAATATTACCCCGCCTTGCGGCAAACCCGCGTCAAACCTGTAGCTAGCGCGGCTAGATGGTAAACAAATTACAAATGATGACGTAACTCATAAATTTATAGAAAAAACCACATTTGTTTTTTAGCATAAGTATACGCTTTCAAATCGCATCGCAAAAGAACGACGGAATTTTTAAAATGGCTTCGCAAATTTAGAACGACGGAGGTTTTCAAATCATTAAAACAGTGATTACTCTATTAGTAAAAAAATATGTTGAGATATTAAAATTAAAATATATACATATTGTTACAAATATTGTATTAATAGATATATTTGCTTTATTATGAATAATACAAAATCGATGAATATTTATAAATATATTTTGTTAATTTTTAGCTTAAACGTTTCAAATAAAAACGGTGATTATATACTTTCAAGTGATAATTTTCACTAAACATTACATACTTCGCAACTATCCTTCAAGATATAACTGTTTCTGATGAGGCTTATATCCATATACACATCCTTAGCGAGGTGCATAATTACTCTGTAATTACAAGTGCATAGCCACGGCCTGCGTTTTCATCGTGATTTCCATTCAAATAGACAGTTTGACACTAGCACCGTTACACGTTCTAATTTTCTGAAGCGATTACATCAACATTTGTATGATAAGTAATGCCTATGTTAGTTTAAGTTTAGATAATATCAACGAACAAATATTTATCGGAGCAAATATGTTATGTATGCAAGATTAGTATAAAATCGAAGTGCAATAGATAGGCGATACAACTTTAAAGAGATAAAATAAGTATATATTGTAGGATATATACTTCTTTTATCTCTTTAAAGTTATAAGTCTCTTTAAAGTCATAAAATAAAGTTGAAACTTAAACCGATTCTCAATCAGATAAATACCAGGCACCATTCATTTCTTCTATATTATAAAATAGACTTTCTGTAGAATTCTAGCAGCTTTGAAGTTAATAGTTTAAACATTTAAAAGGGCACATACAAGATATTGGTCAGGGCATTGCATTATAGTTTTTTTACATAAAAAAATGATACAATTCAAACTGAAGTGTAGATAAGCCAGGTTTATGTTTAAAACAAATCCCTAAAAACTTAAAAAACAAACGAGACAATAGTAAAAAACAAGTAATAAAGGCTTTACAATTGAATAATCTTTTAGGATTAAGATAAAAGGCACAAACTATGCATTGTTTACCCATTGTTCGAGATAAAAGAGGAATGTATTAAAAGCATCCTATCTTAGCTTAAACGATTCTGTCTTTAGGCACTTCTGTTAAGTCATATCGGGTATTTGTTTGCTCCTCAATCGACACCTGTGTGCTTATTTTACGTTAAATCTGCTTAAGTACCTGGAATTCGGGACGTACAAAATGGGCACGTAGACGTTATCTGTGGACGTGTTACACGGAACTGCACTTTCTAAGTCAAATGTTTACTGGAGTAAGTGGGGACGTCGTACGTAAGTTTTTAGATAACGAATGAACTGTCCCAAAGCGTAGATCAGTGTTTTTCAACGTTTTCAGTCCTCGGGGGGGTCGATAATATTCTATAGGTTGCAGGGGATCATAGCTAAAAAAAAATAAAGTTCCTAAGAATATTACTGAGTCAGAGAATGTTAACCAAAGGATTGAATTTTGTAGATGCTTACTATACATACATTACTATAATTATAAGCGATACTTAATAAAAATGAACGGATTTGACATTTGCAACATAATATAATATAGCGAAATGGTGGCGAAATATTTTCACAAAGTAACTTTTAATTTTTTTTAAAGTTGTTAGAACGCATATGGTTTGTTTGGGAAGGTATCGCCACATCTATATATATCATCTAATATAGCATATAGCATGAAACTAATTTTGCGTTCCTGTAGAAAGGTGTGAATGCCGGCTGACTTACAAAGATATATGATGCGAAGGCGATCATATTAGTCCGCAAATATGGCAACGCATCTATAAGCTGTTTTGTAAGAAAAGTGTTACAAAAGTTCACATATTGCAGGACTGCATGTTAGTTTGCTATGTAAATCTTAAAGAAAACTCCTAAAAAGATTTAACTTCTAAAAAGAAGTTTGACAAGCACTGGCATAGATAAAGTATGCGCGTGAGCAACGCGTGCTTTATGGCTTTGTGCTTTTTACAAATTATCTTTATCTCTCCATTCCGTTTCCCGTTTTACTGGACACACTTAGGCTCGGCTGAGCTGTTTTAAAACGTTTTAAACAGATTATGCCAACAAGATAAATGCCGTTAAACACAGATGACATACGAACATAGCATTTACGACGGTAATTTATAGATTGCATGATGACTAAACACATATATGATTAAGTAATACAGTTACAAATAAAGATTAATGTCAATTTCTGGTGAAAGGCAAATATAATAAAATTTATTATTACGTCCAAATCTATATTGCTAATACGACTATAATAATTTCATTATACGAATAATTTAATATGCATTTGTTATTGTTATCTAATATTTAATTAAGTATCATTGATATAGAAATTCGTTCCAAATGAATTTCAGTATCATTTCTGTATATGTTTCTAAACAAAAAAATATTTGCCATTACTATGGTAATTACTTTTTAATCAACGCACAATTTAGAAAAATCTGAGGATTAGCGATAAAACATTTGAACCTTAGTACATACTCATATACATAATACTTTATAGTTAAAATGCATACCACTACAGCTAATGGGAGCCGAAATAAACTTTAGTTAGTTATATTTTTACAGCCATAAGAAATAGATCGCAAGCCACCAAAAAATAGTTTATTTCTGTATTGCGGAAACATGACACTGGTGTTGTTATAGTTTGGAAAGTTTACGTTTTAGACTTATGTCGTTAACCAAATTTTATACACCTGCGTAGTTTACGATTTGCTTATGTAACGAATAAAGGTAATTATTTAAATACATGTGGGCACCTCACCCACGTCGATATTAAATGGTTATTAAGTTTCCTTTACGTAATATCATTCGATGAAGATTTTTATCTATGACACAAAATATGTTTGTTTTTATTAGTATTCAGGTCACGAATGGATTGATCGCATTAACATTTACGTTGGACTCCTAAATTTAAACATAACAGGAATCTTTAGGAACCTTCTACGCAAATTAAATGTATTCAAAAAGTGTTATTTTACGTAGGTTAAACTGGAGTAGAACGTTTAAACTCCATTATACCCAGCCATGTTTTAGTGTTAACCTATTAATGCCATACTGCTAAACGCAGGTATCCTTTCAGGGTGATATTTGCTTCTTAGTCCATCACTGGCCACGTGCGATTTAAATACCTTTAGATGTTTTTTAATTGACATGTGTAAATTACCTAATATTCTCCTAATATTTCATTAAGCCGTTAAATAATTTCTGTTCAGCATATAACTTGTAAAATTCACAGGTAAACCTTCAGAGGTAGGTTTGAAACTCAATTTAAACCGAGGCTATGTGGTGACTGTGTTTATTTATAATCAAATAACTACTTTATCTTCTAACTACAGGAACACAGAACAAGTGAATGTTAAGTTAATAGCTTAATATTTGGCTGAATTATGTTTGACTAATCCATAACCAACTTTCACTGAACACGTAACGCATTTAGCCCTTCGAAGTGGCAAGTTGACGTCTTTTTAGTTTTGTTGACATAACGAAATTATTTTTAGATGGGTATTGTCAATAGTCGAAAGTTGGCACGCGGTTTGCTGCCGCGTAATGGGCTTAGGGTTCCCACCTTTTTGTTAATCAATCAAAGTTATGAAATTGAAGTTGAGAAGGTAGATTAGAAACGTAACACGTAATTTCGTCTACTTGCTTCGTACTAAACTGCAAAAAAAACTACTAAATATTTTGCAACATTCCTTTTTTATGAATGACTGCAAAGCTTTTTGCAACTCCTCGAACTAGGACATAAATATTTATATATATATGTAATATGTGTATATAGTGGTACGATAAGAATGACACTGTAGAGAATTTTACTAATTCTATACATATTCAAATTGTAATATAATCGAGAACCTTGTAATAATAAAAAATAAAATTGCAAAATACTTACGTATATGACGTGTAATTTTTATAACAAAGACCCTTGTAGTATTTTCATCTATTATATTGTGTTCTAATATTTTATTCCAAATTAACGTACATTGATGACCCTACTATAACTTAACGTCAGCATGCTGATGGTAAAGCGTAGCTAGTGTTGATTCAATTGTGCAACTGTGTACTTTTGCGTGGTCATCAAAACATCTTTACGTAACAAATCTTCATATTAATTACTGAATGATTTGCGTGTTAAGAGATTAGAGATTTATAAGAGGCGTTATATTTTAGGCCTCTGAGGTAGCAACAAATCTTTGATCGGTCTCAGTTGTTAGTTACGATCAAATCAAACTAAAATAAGACAACCGACCATCAGGTGGACTATATACTCGTTTGTTAATTCTACGGCATATACAATTTTAACAGCTAATAAAAAATCTGTCAACGATACGAGCTCTAATTCATTAGGTAAGGGACAAGCATTTTATGTTAAAATTGCTAGTAAATGTTTCAAACTAAATGTAAAATAGTCTGACGGAATATTATATGATGAAGTTTTGGATTTACTCTTTTCTACACAATTTTTACAGTTAAATAAATAAAATTGATCTTATAAATTTTCCACAGTACGAAAGTACACCAGGACACAAAAGTAAGATTAACAATCAAAAATAATAAAGTTGGACTTATTCATAAATATATATCTGATTACTTTAAGAATTCATAAACCTTAACCAATAACTGATGAAACGAAACTAATTAGGCGCCACATTGGATTAAAGTTATGGTTAACATTGTAAATAACTTTACTGCTGAATGGTATTAACGGTAAGTAATTCGAGATAATGTTCAATGCTCTTACTGTTTCGCGGAACACAATTAGGTTATGACTCATCTGGATTTCAAGAACGTGCACGCAGGTAATGAAATCAACATAGAAAATAAAATATAACAAACAAACTGAAGTGCAAAAAACATAAAGGATTGTTGTATACAACAGTACCATTAGTACGAGTTTGTCTTGTTTTTTCCAGACAAGATTGAGTCTTGTTTCTGCCAAAAATGCCCT
>DWNE01000254.1:0-33368 GCA_018249875.1 Cecropterus toxeus | reverse complement strand
GCGCTAAATGAAATATGTCTCATTATGAGCGACAAGTTCGTTTTAAGCTGTCAGATTTTTTTTTAATGTTTATAACGGTGTTACTAGTATAGTATAGCAACACACCATACTAAATCAGACTATTACCATTGTCTAAACCTGTTTATGTTTACAAATTCCTAAGTGTGATAGACTTGTGCTTGTTTAATTCCACTGCTATGTGGACGATGTTCATTCTAAAATTACGTTTTGTCGTACTAAAATTTGCTATTAATAGAATTAAAGTAGTAATAAAATGCGCATCTAATAACAACTGTGTATAGAAAGTCGGCATTCGCGTGGGCGATCGGTTCCCACCTTCGATTTGTGCATAAATGGCCGCTGGTCATTGTTTATTCACATTTATGGAATTCTTAGGATTTCGCTCCTAATGGCTCATTGGGAAAGTATTGTAATAAATTTGCTTATTTATAGGTGCGACTACCACCTCTGTTGGCGAAAATGTTTTAATGAGTGTCCTAACCAAGATTGTTTTTAGTCTAGCTTTCGAATTTCATTTTTATTGCTAATTTTAATTGGGAATAGAAAAAATCAGCCAAGTGCGAGTCGGACTCACGCGCGTAGGGTTCCGTACCATTATATATACGGCAATAAATCACGTTTAAGAGGAGCTCCCATCCAGGGAACCCCTAAATATTTATTTATTCTGTTTTTAGTTTTTGTTGTAATAACTGCAACGGATATACATTTTCTGTGAAAATCTTAACTGTTTAGCTATCACAGTTCATGAGATACAGTCTGGTGACAGACAGACGGACACATGGACAGTCGGAGAGCAGAGTCTAAATAGTTCTCAATAGAGTTCCGTTTTCCCCTTTGGGTACGGAATCCTAAAAGCTAAGAGATAGTTTTCTTCGATAAAATTGTAATCATACTTAAATCTATGAATTTGGTAAAGCACTACCGAGCTTTTCGATTACAGATTGCTACTTGTGAGGACTAAGTTGGAATACACGTGTTAACTAAGACGGAATAAACAAAATCTGACATAATGTTTGATACATTAACGCCGTTAAAAGTCAAAGCGTTTCTCATTTCAAAAGATACGATTTATTTAAGCGTACGTAATTAATAAGATGTAGGTACATAAATTATTTAATAATGGTTTCAAAAATTAAATTCTTTATCGAATCTGGTCTTCGGTTATGCAATATCAGATTGTGACTCGGTTATCTGATACACATGTCAATCTATGCCTGGTTTACACAAGACGTGTTGGATATGATCGAAAACGATTTGATCATATGTACGTCGTTCAAGACTTCTATATAACTCTTGCCAGATTTTCTTTACATATGAAGAGTTTATTGAATGTTATGGAAAAACGTCTGTCATTTCCCTGGCAGATATATACATACATTAATGATGACATCGGTTAACAAGCTGTAAGAATTATGTGAACACTAGATAACAAATAGAACACAGCCAAATTTCACTACGTTAACAGATTAAAGAAGAACCAAGAACCAGTCGGGACAAATATCCATTATTACTGTTCAACCCATTATTGTTTCAATGCTGGGTATGGGTCTTTTCTTAGAATGAGAGTTATAGGCCATAGTCTTTTGTTTTTCAGAGAACCCTCAGGTGTGCAGGTTTCCTCACGATGCGTTCCTTCCCCATAAAGCAGTGATAATTAATGTCTAGTACGAAAATCATTTTAGAAACATTAGTGATGCGTGCCTGGGATTGACACCTCGGACCCTCGATTGCGAGGCCGATTTTCAACCATTAGGCTATCACTGCACCAAATATATGTATATATATAGGTAAATTTATATCGATACCACGTCTAGAAGTTCAATCAGTTGCAATAATTCTCTTTTCAACTCACGATGGCACACAATTCTCCTTAATTTGGATCCTAAACACTATAGAACAAAGATCACACCACACGTCAGCGTATTCATACAATGGCTCACGCAATTTCGTTTCAACATCAGTATAGGTACATTGCATCTTAACGTCTAGTATATCGTTATCTGTAAACCGGCATTGGGTCTTATCGTCCGAAGCGATCGTAATTAGCAATGATATCTTGTTATGCAAAGTTTTCAAAATATCAATCGCAGCGTGACTCTCCGATATAGGACGGTACGATTTGGTATCAGAACAAACTGGACGGGGTTTTGTACGGTGCGATTATAGAGAAGCATTCGGCCCGTGCTCGTATGTAAATTGGATTTGTATGAATAACTTTAAGCTACAAGTAGGTATTCAAACACATTTTTATTAAGATCTGCCGCCAGAATACTTGTATATATTGTAAAATGCAAAGAATTTTCATATATTAAACTAACAATGCGGTGTCTCTTTACTTTCTAGTTTCTACTTCTGTTACATTTATCAAAATGCAGACGAAATGACTTATTTGTGCGTTGTTCACTATTTTGTTACGTTTCTAACTTTTCTATGTGTACTTTATTATATCTTCGATTGCCTATTTTTCTTTTATCATTAATGACATCGTGTCTATTATATATTTCTGTATTGTCTGAACTACTTGGATCATTTGTATTTTAAGCTTGGATCTTGGAATGTTATCATTAATATCCATCTATCAAATGCCATTATTTACCACACTAGAATTATAACCAAGAATCAAGATCAGGTTTTTCTAGAGCTTCATGAGATTAAGCTTCCTGGTGCTTCATGTGCCAATTCAATGCCAGGTCTAAATTAGTCCAAATATCTCAAAGATACACGTGTTTAAAGTTGTTCAGACTATAAAAAAGTTACTTGTTCATGTTATACTTACGCTTAATTATTTTCTGTTCGTAGCGCACATTCGCATCGCCGCCGCCCGCGCCTAATACAAAACTGGTACACTTAAACCACTAATAAACCCTGGATGTACTCATTTCATTTATTAGTACTAACTAGATGTAGCATTTACCGATCCTTTAGACCACGTATCAGTCCATTATCAGTTGGAGTTATCGTTTAAATTAAACCGAATACTCATAGGTAGTATTCTCATTTGCTATTCCCTTCCACACTATTCTAGGCTTTATTCGCATCGGTATAAAGGTAGATTAGGTGTGTTATTCAGAATGTTATAATAGATCTAGTCAACAGTATAAAGTTTGACCGTAAAACGTAAAGTTTAGCTGCCGTCATTTAGATTTCTACGCCAGATTAAAAATGCTCGGACGTAGAGAAATGTTTTTGTAAACTGCTATATGCGTTTAACGTTGGTTAGAAATAGTCGAGATTAGAGATAAACCTACATGATCTCCGTAAGATGAAAATATACAAACTTTACTGTTATGTATATGTTTTGTGTTATTTTAAAGTGTTTGTACAAAATCGAAATTATGAAAATTGAGTGTAATTAAAAATTCGACATAATCAGATACGATATGTTATCAACTTTTAGATACATGTATTATAAATCATTATAATCTAGTAACCCTATCATAATGTATGCGTATTATTAATTATTACAAAATAATTATACGCATTAGAATGTTCCAGAACACTTATCCTATTGTTGATTATTGGCTAAATTCTTAAGAAAAACCTTTTACGTAATTTATTTCATGGCTTTCACAGTTTAACTTAAGTTGCAATGCACAGTGCATTGCAACTTAAGTTGAGTAACTAAAAGTTTCCATACATCCATCAAACTAGAGTCGGGTAAGTTTGACTTTTACTAATAGTAATTAGTCATTGCGCCATGTGTTGGTGGCCGTCGTGCTGATGTCACACAGGAAGACGTTATTGCCCATGGATTTTGTACCTCAGTCGCGCCCTGTAACAGTCACGAAAAAAGTGAGAGATCTATTCATGACCAAAAGTATACGGGAACAATGTCGATAGTGCGTAGTAATAATTGTATTGTAAAATAACTTTATTGTATATATATAATACCTTGGCTCTTTTATTAAGTAGCAGAAGATTTTATTTGTTCTTAAAGGCATCCATATTTAGAAAACTAAAAATACATATCTGTATCCTTTCTAGAATTTCTTAAATTAACTTCTATCTACACCACTGCGTGTCACTCCATCAGCCCATGAATTCCCTTTTTTACTGACTCCCAGCAATCTTCTTGCAACAAAACTTCCTTGCTAACTCGCAGGAATACGGACTCATATAATTTGCTCATCTCAACAGCTGAAGTTTACTTTTTTCACTTAACGACCACTTAATGTCGTAAAGTTGGAAACAAAATCTTTTTTGCCATAAAATGCAGTCAGTTACCTGATTCTCTCGTGTTACTTTAATGACTATTAAATTATAAGGAATCGTTGAACCTGCAAGTCTGCAACCCAGTTCAAGGTTGTAAACAAAATAGGTAGATTGTTCCATTAACGCTGATCGCATAAAAACATCGCCTTGTTGATACAGTGGTTATCTGTGTCGAAAATGTAGGCACTAAGTTTTCGAGCATATCAACTTTGTTTTAATAAAATTGTACTTATTCCAGGCGTTATGATATGGTTTCTGTTTTATTAATTTGACCTTCCACACAACCGAAATTAATATCTAAATTCCGTTTTAGATCTGCTTGATCGTAGTAAAATTCAGCGCATTTGTCTATGAGACTGCCACACAACCAGTACACTAAACAAATAGACATGACGAATAGATAATATCTTTCCTTTGGGAAGTGTTAAAAGCCAAAGCTCAGAGCGAGCACGTAGCAAGTGTACAGTCAGAATCGTAGTAGCAGGAACGTGTAAAAACAAACGGCTGACTGGCGCGCGAGTCCTGTATCAATATTTAAAGGCAGCTATTCAAATACCTCCGCTGAACATCGGCACGATAACTATTGCTGTTTCTATTTGCATTTACATTATTATGAATGCTCGTCGGTTGCGTGACGGCGCGCACCGCGCTTCCTTCCACGCAGCGGGGAAGATACAGAACTGCGTGTGTTGAGCCCGCGTGATGGATATCTGATACTTAAATACTCCTCGCTTGATCGCTGAAATTGTTCGCTGATACTAAGTTATAAATTCTGAAGAGGAGATCATATTTTTCGCATGTACGCATGATTCGTTGATATTGATTTTTATGATTTAATTTATATAGCATCTAATGAAACTTTCAATTGATTTATTTTCCAGATCTGTCCAATAAGAAGTAACACAAATTTTGACTTGCACGCTCAAAATTACCTATTAAACGTTCCTTTGATCCTACCTACCGTTGTCCCGCAGTCTTTTTAATATCAAAGACAAACTGAATATAGTTCCCTTGCATTCTATTTCGACTGCACCATCAATCTGATGCCTGCACCTGCGTCCTCGTATTATTAGGCGTCGCGACGCCGGTCGTTGACCCCGGCGACCTGTTTACCGAAATACACAGTGCGCGCGTGCCAGACGCTACGCTTTGTCAAACATTCAGCTGGAAATAGGGTATCTTCAGCAGTGCTGCCAACTTAGCGGGTGTCTACACCACGCGCCTTCGCCACATACTCTTTGAGATCGATAGCTGCTGGCACGTTATCTATGATAGTAAGCGTAGGGCGCAAAAAAAATTTTGAACGGAGTTAGACTGCATTTGTACATAGTCTGAGATAAAAGAACTTACATACTGACAGTTCTGCTTTACATACTTATTACTTTAAGGACAGGTTTGATAGAAACAGGGAAATACAGCGCAAAATTTTAGACCGAATGCAAAATTGAATGTTGCACAAAATAACATCTAGTTGCGAAGCAAATCGAATTTTAAAACGAGATCGTTCTGAAATAATTTCCCTTCAAATGTTGCCATTTATTTTATATGTCTAAGCGGGGAGACTTTATTCCGTGTCGTAAACGAATTCTTCGTATTATTGCATCGTGTTTATAGCTGGATTAGGGCCTGTGCACGTCGATAATGCATGCAAATGTATTTTTAACTGTCAGTAAAAACTTATAATCTGATGTGATTTTTAACTATACCTCGGAGCAAAAGGTGAATTCGCAGTTTATATAATTGCTCATTTAAAGATATTTTGAATTTTTCTTGTTAACTTACAAGAGTTAGTGGTTGCTAATAACGACTAAATGTTTTAACAATATTAATATTTTATACTTTAGCACTGTTGCCTCTTTGTAAACTGTTATTTTAATTATATAACGCTCAGACACGTCTTTTTTTAATTTTTGGTGTTCGATGTACACACCAGTAATTGGCATTCATACTGATTTATGTTTTTATGAAGAATTTCTAAATGCTGTTGATGTGTAAATAAATAAATGAATTTCATATAAAATATATTTTATTAGAATTACTCCAAATTGTTACTATTATTGTAACGTGTAGATAACATAGACCCGACCAGCGAAAGATCAGCATGAAAAAAGGGAAAAATCACATAAAATTCAAACATTTTTAAGGCAATCAAATCATGTTAATTACTCGTATCGCATACTTCCAAAATACCTTAACGATGTTGATGAGATTTTGCATGATCTTTCAAATATATTATTTATCGATAATAATTTTGCCGAACATGAAACATTTATGATTCTGTGAACGAATTCAATTAGGTTGTTTTATTTTGTTGAAAAATGCCGCTGCCAATATTATGTGATAAAATATTCAAAATGTATGTTGTTGGTGATTAAAACCGATGATATCGTTTTTAATCACCGATAACGCTGATGTGGAACATTCGAGTTCCATATCGGCAATAATATTCATAATAAAACAACTTTTTTGGTTTTGCTCTGAATTCTCTCAGATAAGGGCTAATTAAATCATTTTATATATTTTGTTAACGATTAAATATTGAAATATATGTTATTATAGCTGATACAAGCACTTGAATACAGACCAGTAAATAGCAGTTTGGTGAAAACAAAAAAAAACGGGTTTGAATTTAAAATTCAGCGACAACGGACGGACGACATACGAAAATCCTGTAGGAATATCTAACTCAGAGTAAATTTATTGCTCTGGAGAATTTACATTTCACTGAAAAACCTATTATTATGGACTAAAGCGACACAGACGAGTATGCTATCTTTGGTTTTATTACAGTCGCGTCCCGTAGGTACGTCTGGGTGCGCTATGTTTCCGCTAACTTTAGATGCTCCGATCAATACTGGACGCCCGACAGGATAGAACCGTTTTATTTTCTCTTTCCCGTCTGCTCGTTCAAAATTAACTCTGGATTTATAGGTTACTTTGTGTTTTCTCTTATTTTAGAGCCATTTCAGAAGGTTAATGAAATTGTGGACAAGCTTGTTTTACGTTTCGTTAAATTATCACGATATCAAATTTACGTAATAAAAATATATATTGTAACTGACAAACTAAGTGCCCCCACAGACCTTTGCAAAAAAGACAAAAAAAGCCTGAGCAAAATAAAGATTACATTACATTCTAAATCCTGGACATATTATGTAAGCGTTCATTAATTTTCGCCACTCCAACTGGTCCTGTTTCTTCTAAATGTAAGGGTTCCCGCTGTTTTCTTATGGTCCTCGGTCCACCTGGTTGGAGGTAGCTTAAATGAAATAGGAATTTACAATTTTTTAAATTTTGGATAAAGAAAGTAGACAATATCTGTCTATGTGGCACAGTGATCAACATACTATTCTACTCTACTTTCGGTTTGTTTTTGTGACTAATTTATTCATTTTTGTGGTCTGGTATCTAAAGTGCTACAAGTGTAAAATTTATAACATAAAAAAACAGACAGACAGCGATTCTACCTAAACATTCAACATTCACGAAGTTGCCATAATTCGTTTCACAATGTCAGAAAATGTGGGTTCGTATTTTTTCACTCCTTACACTGGATGTGCGTATGGCCATAACATTTATCAGCATCAGCCCTTTCATCTAACGACCTGGCTAGATCTTTAATGTATAAACCGGGTACAGCCTATTTAAATTCAAATGGTTCAACTGTACGGATCGGTTTTTTTATGATCATTCGCAGTAGTCTAGCCGCGAGTGGTTCGCAGAAAGAGCAGTTATTGCGAACGCGAACGATGCCATATGGCGCGGTCAGGTCTGCGGCCTCGTGATGTTTCATAATTTTTCCATTCCTACCATAATTCTTGTAATGTTACGCTCCTCTGTTTACTCTTGTGACTCATTTAAGATTATACGTACTTGCTAATATTTTGCTGTAAATATTATTATGTTTATTTCAACTGAGCTCTTTACTCCGTTTTTATGTGTGTGTTATATTTCGATTGTTTATTATCTACGTTTTGTTTTTCTAAAGTATCTTCAGTATCATACGCTTCAACACTTGATCACATGTACGAATGTGGCCTGAAGTCACCTTGAACCCCATCACTTCTAATTCCGCTAATTGCATTAGCATAATTACATACTCTTGCACCGTTAGTGGCGCACAATATGGCTCGAACAATTAATTCGAACAGGACACCCTTGTACTATTCCAGTGTACTAACTGATCCTAATTGGTGGCCTCGGCCATTGTTCCCAAGGCTACATAAATTCTAGCTGAAAATAAGTGGGGTTCGGCTCATATGAAATTAATGACAATCGACTCTGTCACGCTCAAGAATAAAATTAACTTCGTAGGTATAGTTTTCCGAATGACAGTGATCTTTCATATATAAACATCCATATTCTCGTGTAGATGAAACAAGTGTATTTAATCAATCGCTAGAAATTTAAAATAATGTTAATTTGCACTGTATAGTCAAGAACACACACAGTCTTGCATAAAATTATCATAATGATCTGTTAAGGCATCAATAATTGTTTACAAATGATGGGGAAAGAGTTACGAGCGTGAATCACCCCCGTGTGATTTGATGAGGTCTATTTGATATGGTCGCTATGTGTGGTGTTCAACGGCTCGTGTGTTTACTGAAGAATAGCGGTGGTCGTGTACAGTCCACACCTGTTGTACAGTAATGTGGTGTACGCTATGGTGAATTATAATCGCCAAATGCGATTTTTATTAACGGTGTAGCAAAGCTAATTTGGATCTAATTGTTTTATTTGCTTTTAATTTTTAGCTTCTTTTGGCTGCACCAAATTTTCTTTTCATAAATTGGTTAAATTGATGAAATTCTAAATAAGAACAATCATTTTATGTGAGGAATTCCGGAAAAAAAGTTGTTCGAGCTCTACGGAAGCGGACCAGTCGAGCCGTAGGAAGAAATACCAAGGGCCCGGCAGAGGAGTGAACGGTAATTAATAGAAGGTCACGTAGCTCCGTTAGATGGGCTGAGCATCTCGACTTATATAGCGGCCGCTGCGTCCGGCTCGCCTTTATTTAGCAAGCAACGTTTTCTTGCGTCTCCACGGTGCGTTCAACAATCGACACTTTTTTTTGTTCCCCCTATGTGGGAATTATGGAGATACATTATCGTGAGGCTTTGTGCCTTTTATAGAATGCTTCCGTAATGTTTAATACATTGTATCTAAGTTTATCGGACATGCGTCTATGGATTAAGTTTTGCGTGCGTTATTATCGCGAGTTAGATTAGATAGATCAATTAATTAGGGTCTTATCGGCTTTACTGTACATGTAGATTAGTTAACCAAAGTCATTAGTACATTCACCCGTTGCGTGTTATGTTTGAAGTAAACAAATTTTATCCAGTTCCCTATAACCTTTAACGACGCTTAGATGCAAACGATATTATGTACTTAAGATACACCTGAATCCAGAAAACCTTTCTAAGTCTCCTAAGAGCTGATAAGTTATCCCTACAATGTATCTAGTATCGATAAATATACACTATCCCAGAGGGTAGGTGTCGAGTATCGACAGTCGATAACTCCGGTGCCGTTACGCCGCTAATTAGTGATGTTACGTGTCCCGATTGACGATAAAACGTCTATCGGGAATGTGATTTATTAAGTACACGCAATGCAGCTCTGTTATATCACATTTATTTATAGTTTCTAATGTCTCTACTTGATAGATTGACGCGTTGGCTGAGTGGGTGATTGGACGGGCATCGTACTTAGCTTTGCCTGATGATTAATACATGCCAGGTTAATTCTGATCTTCTAAGCTTTGAACATTGTCTTCGATTTATGTAATTGTCTCTTAGTATGGAGATTTTACTGTAGTAATGCATATATGCAACGACTCGCGAACTCCGGGAAATGAAATTCATATTCTACATTATTACCAAATTTAATGCTAACTAAAGGCATTCCTGCTGAATGCATTACCGCAATCACCCATCTCGAATTCCAAGATGGGAATCATAACATCCTCGAGAGCTAACACGACAGCTATTAAGTGGACAATTTAAAATTTCATGCACATCGCTATCTAAATAGCAAATTTAAGACGACCATAAATTACCCGGCTAATTTCCATCGGCTATCCGGATAGCAAGCGAATTGTTATCACTATCGCGATCTGTAATCGGTTCCACGCGATGGGTGTTGACACCAGGTAGCGGGTACAGCAGTTATTTAAGGAATTTCTGAGATAATACATTATCTTGATACATTTTGTAAGTCTGTAAGCGTTTGCGGGTAACAGACGTTACGCGTTGATAAATGATAGGCTTAAGGGCGAGAAGAAAAGTTCCCGGGTATAATAACGGGGTTTTGCTTTTAATATCTTACTTCTTACTAATATTATAAATGCGAAAGTTTGTGAGGATGTTTCTTCCTTTTTTCTCAAAAAGATACTTACTTAAGGAATTTGGATGAAATGTGGCATATATAATATTATTATATGTTATTTTTGACCTGGATGCCCTTTACCGTTGTAAACGTGATTAAAGCGGGCGGATCCGCGACAAAAAGCTAGTCAGATACTACGAATATTTACTGGCGTGTCTCGCATAATAACGCGTGTTTATTGTTAGAAGTCTCAAGATATTCTTAATGTGAAGTGAATTGATCTTAAATTTGCTTGCCTTTAGACACTTAGATATTTACCTCGCTAGAGTTCTACAGATTTGCAGTGTTGAAGTCAATTTATATGTAAATGGATGTATTTTTTTTTTTTTTTTCAAAAACAACAGTCTACAGTGTATCGAGAGATGCTTTGCCATCAGGAGGAAGTTGAAGTGGTGGTGTTATAGTCATACGAAGGTGCTAGAATAAGTATAGTTCGACCGAGAAGGTGCCACCGGCCCATGTATTTCTAGCGTGTACCAATTCTTTCGTTTCGTTTTACAGGTATGGATGTCGGCTGAGTAACATATAATGCAACCAGCTAAGACCTCAGGTGTGGAAATGCATCAGTGATCGATTTATGATAGAACTGCAATTTTATATATACTTACAAAGGGCAGTAGCTTCTATTTACCATCAGAAGGATAACAGTCTCGTTTGCTACCTGAATCTTGTATAAAAATCCGGTCTAGATCTAAAAGATAATTAGGATCAAAATATTTTAATAAGATAAGAAACGTCGGAAACATATCACTTATGAACAATGCAAGTAACTTATCGCATAGCTAATTTAATCCGCGAGAGCCTCCATCCGACCTTGCGCGCCGGAAGTTCCGGCGGCCACGGCGTGGAACGGCCCGTAATAACAGACTTGCAGTCAGTATTGTTGTTTTAAATTTTTAAGTAGGTTTAAAAATGGACTTTAATAGACTGTGCGAAGTGCTTAATAAACTTCGCACTTATAAACATCCATCATTATGGTGGAAAAAATACGTTATAAATTTTGTATCGATAATAATTGTTGGAGGATACAAATTGCCAATTGTGCGTGTAGTGTCGGTGTGGAGTATTACCATCTCTTTCCGTGGATGTTGTAGGGGGCCACTAAAGCTAAACCAAAATGCATGCTAGGTGTGGTGACTTAAACCACAACTTGTAGTACCGGGACCCGAATAGGGCTATGGTATCTCCTGCCTGTCGTAAGAAACGACTGAAAGTGGGCTTCCGGGGTTGCGGGCGGTAACAGTGGGAAGCTCGAATCGTCCAATCAAGGACCCCGAGAAGGACGGCGATAAATATGGTCGCGTGCCGTCGTAAATACCTGAAAGAACGGCGAGCGCTTATGATCACCGGGAAAGGGCCCAAAAGGTGCACTTCGCTTGGAGGACTCCGGTTGCGTTCCGTTGGAGATCCTGGAATCCTCCACACAGCGCTGAGGATGGCCACCGGGGGGATTTTAGTGCGGTAAAAATTCCACATAACTCGGCGTCACTCCCACGACGTCGGGTGACTTTTAAAGGTTTCCTCCTCGAAAAAATAGGGAAGAGACCATTCAGCAGTAGACATAAATAGGCTGAGGGCTGAAGGGATCAACTATTATAATTGCCTCGTTCTGGTTTTATTGAGCTATGCTGCTGATTCCAGATGTCCATGAGCGGCAGTGGTCATTTACCAACAAGGCTGCAAGCTAGTTCGATACTACTATATTAATAAAATAAACAAATCGTCAACCACACGTCGCACGCTCGACAAACAAACATACGTGATCATTACGAGCGTATGTTTGTCCGCATATGTTATTACAACGCCCTAAAGGGTTCCGCACACAAACACGCCTGTTTATTAACAAAATAAACCCCTTTTTAACACCTCCGCTCTGCTTTGTATTGGAAGTATACAGAGAGGATGTTTGCGTTATCGTCTGTGCGGTGGCCTCAAGTGTCTGGGATCGTGTTTATAAAGTCAGTTTTGTATGCATTTGAGAACCATTTTGTCCGTCATTTGTACTTTATTCGAGGTGGCGTGTTGAGTTTGATTTTTTAGTTTACTATGCAAAAATATAAATTGGATATATATTTTATAAATAATTGAAATATTGTGCTATGTATATTGTTTCAAACGAGGTGTTAATTGGCGTTGAATAAGTTTCCGATGTGCATAGAAGACAATGCCGATAATGGTCAGGTGAATTACTGCCAGTAATTAACCTCTTAGAAATTTTATGAATATATTTTGGAATATCTTTCGTAAAATAAATTAAACTTTATGTTATTCATCTTTCTTATTTCATGCTGTAATCCGCACACGCCTTATTTAGTCAACATCCAAAAATGTATCAAAAAAACTGCACTAAAAAGCTTTTAGCCAGCCTTTAAACACGACTTAACAGACTACTGTATTAGCGTCTAAGTACTAGAAGCTAACTGCAGTGCGCGTAGTAACCTTGCGCGCACTGTCCGGTCACGAGCGCAGTGAAATGCGCTTTCCATTCGCACCTGCACTCTGACACCGCAGGTGCCGAGAGAAATGCCGCGCCTTTGTTGAAGATCCCACTGGTGTTGACGTATATCGTAAAAACCATTGGCTACTACGTTATCTTTATATAAAGTCTCCGATAAGGAACGAATTTATTTGTGTCTCACTTTTCATATCGAATGGACAGCAAATATTGCTGGAAATTATATTAATATGGGTAGCTTGATTGATCAGTTTAAAGTAATCATAATGAAATCACACAGAAACATATAAATGAACAGAATAACTTAATTCGTCAGCTACCATAAAAACAAGCCAACACATACCCAGAATAACAAAGTCGCCATCAGTGCACTTGTCCTTACATTACAATTTTCCTTACAACGCACGTGACACAACGCACGTCCGATTTAATCATTACTTAGTCTTAGTCGTCTTGGACCACACAAATAGATATCTCTAATGACATGCAAGCATGCATGGATAAAGGGTAAGCCTATTGACCTAAGATCCTCATTAGTGAACGTGCGTCACAGTTATACAACGGATAATCAAAGGAAAATATACTTCGCTTAATTAAAGGAAAACAGAAAATATCAGCGAAAACAAGATGCTTCCGGTAAATCTTCGAGTAAACAAGCCAATAAAGAAATAGATTACAAATCCTTAAAGATCATAAATAGAAAAAGACGGTCTTAGAATCTTCTTAAATGTTGATTCGCAATAACATTGATTTCAACATAATCTTCGTCTCTTTGAATATTGGTTTCAAAACTCCTGGAATCATTCTCCACACCAATGTTTTTGCCGAGTGTTTCCGTATAAAGTAAAATATATCTTTGGTTATTAACATTGTCAGTAATTAGTGTCATCGTCACAAGTAGCATTCTCTATCCACTATTCATACTTATTTTAAATCGTTCGTTTTATCGAAGTCCATTTTGAAATTGCTTTCAAATAATGTGTGTTCTTAATCTAGCATTTCAAGGTTTCATGTGCTTTGTCTTGGAAATTATTATATTTAAATGGCACTTCCTAATCGTACACTTTAGCAACACTCTTCAATACACGCCTTTTAAGTAACATTTTCCTTTTAACTTCTTCGCGTTTGAAAATAATTTGTTTTGTTTGCCTCATGGCTTACCTGAAAGCGTTTGAGCCGCCTTTGTTGATTTCATACGTTGTGGGCTGAGGAAACAAACAGAATTTCTGCTAAGCCAACACGGTACACGCTAAATACAAAATCCAACATGCTTTCAAATAAACCATAGGGTCCTCCACAATACCTGAATACTGGATTTGCGCTGGTGTAAACACGGCTTACGTACAAAAGTATATTGTTTGGTGAAAGTCAGGAGCGTTAGCGATTAGCGTTTTCATTCTTGAGCAAGTCTTAAGCTTTCTGTTTGTGAAATACGGTATTGATTTTAATAAGATGGTTGCAAGACTCGAATATATTATTTTTCACAAAAAATATAGCAGTCGTACTTCCGCAAGCTAGTCGCGAGACAATTTACAGCCAGTTACCAATACTTTAAAACTTCTGAATGCTTATAACTTGCGCCAACAAGAGAGAAGAGAGACAAATAGACGTACGAGTATACAGGCGAGTGCTAAAGTAAATTGAACAAAAGTTAGAGCTTAGTCTACTGTTTACACGGCGTACTTCGCGCGGAATGGCTTGCACAACACTGAGATTTATTATTTTTATTGTGTTTCTAACCATACAAATATGAAGGAAACAACGTGTACAGCTTACACTCTAAATAGAATTGTTTTGGTAGTTGATGACTAAAACTTTGTGGATTTGTTTATCTTTATTTTATTTTTCTTTACGGAAGAATTATGGATGTGAAACTTTTTAGACGCATAATTAAAAGAAACAAAAAACGTTACGGAAACGAGTACGCTAGGGAATTACGTTCAAAATAATATTCAAATATTATCGATTTATAGATATGGTAATTATGGTATGAATCATTTTATAATATTTTTCGTTTTGAGATAGTTTCAGTTCTATTGACACATACAATTATAAGCGCCTTTCAGGAATAAAAGGTATGATGCAATGCTTTAAGGGTACTTGATAATTATTCCGAAAACTCTAAAAAATCCATTAGTCGTTACTACAAAATGTGTCTCTCAATGATATTTGATTTAATTTGTAGTTAAATAAACTCAAATCGTGAAGGTTTAAAACAAGATACAATACGATATAAAACATCTTCGTAAGGACAAAGACACCCACATTTCGTTTTTTGAATACCCGGATCCATCGATACAAAGGTAATACATATTAAGCCTTATTCAAAGAATATTCCCTGCTGTTAGGCTAATCGATACCTATTCTTATGTTTCATCAAACAGATGTCGTATGAGATCAATTCGAATTATGTAAGTAAGTGATTCGTGAGACTAATACTTTTTGTAATAGATTAGATAAGGACTTTGTGGGTTCGTTCTTTCATCTTCGCTTATTTTAGCTTATTTTTGCCTTATAAGAATATTGCTTTGCTATATCTATGTTGAAGATATTACGGGAGATTCCGTCATTCAAGACAACTCGTCTCATGTACCATCAAAACAATGAGTTTATGATAAATTTCATTCAGTTATGGTAATATTCAAATTCAATGGACTTGATCACAAATGCACATGAGCGACATCGATCACTTAACGATAGATACATACATACGCTCGAGAAATATCACCCTCCTTCTGATGTAGTGGGGTAAAAAAGACATGCTGAAGTTCTGTTCGGATTTCCTTACTTGTAGTCATGTTCAGATCAGGTGGTAGTGTAAAAAGTATTGAAAGTGTCTATCCCTAGGACCCTATAACCCTAACCCTAAACTACCTATAATCCTAAACAAAATAAAGGCGTTTAATGTCATATAATATACATTCACCACAGCTTTAAACAAATACCTAACTTTCGAACGTCGTAAAATTTTCGATACATTCTGAACTAAATAGGAAATGTCGTGGGTTCGATGGGACAGTGTAATTACTAACGAAAAAGGGCCTAGACACAAATGGGGCTTCGGACCTTGTATGGCGAATAATAACAACATTACTTGTGTCCCGACGCGAATGGCGTGCTGACTGAGACGGTGTTTCCAACGCACGGACCGAAGATGCGTCAGTATCTATATATATATAGGTAAAGTTTAAGATGTATTTGTTCTCCGAATCTAGATTTTTTTTATATTTTTGTTATAGTATCCTTATGTACAGTACCTACATATTGATGGTTATTTTGTGAACATATCCTAATTTGACGGAGTGAGAAGTGTGTTGCTTATTGTTGTTATTTGTATAATGTAGGTGAAATCTTGTCTTATATTGAAATGTTTTAATACAACAACTAGGATTGGGGATCCCACTTGAAGTAAATTAAAACAAAAACTAATCAGAACTTAGCACAAGCAGTGATACCGTGTATAGATTGAACTTCAACCTTGCAGCGCGAGTTTTACAGTTTTATAATGTTAATAAAGTATGCGAAGAATACATAAAGCCGGATGTTTTGTATATTTTTAGGTAAGTGTAACGAATTAGAATGATTTATTTTCCTTATAAACACAATTTTATCTCCAAACGATACCCGCGACCGATGCCAGTAAATCACCTTGATCTTAATTCGTATAAAAATCCACTTTTCGAAAAACAAAATTTCTTTTAACGACTCCTACTTTTGTTCTGCATCTAAAGTGAGTGAGTGATAGATAATATTGTTCCATATACGTCTTAAACTGGATTTTGGTTAGAGAATGTTAATGGTGCCATAAATAACAATCCAGGGTTCGGATAAATCACCGACAACCGATTAAAATGATTGGTTGTTTTAATTAAGAATTAATCAAAAATTCCTGAAATACTAATTCGTAACTGTACTTAACGAACCTGATGGAGGTCACCATTTGATCGCGATAGGCACGAATATTAATTTGGTATATGTCCGCCAGGTGGTAGAACCAATGTAGTTCGACCGGGGAAGTACCACCGCCACACCTATTTCTAGCGTGTAACAGTTCTTGCGTTTCGGTGGAAGGGTGTGGTTGCCGGCTCACTTTTATTTGAGGCGATCATCTCAGTCCTCTGGAGTAGAAACGCATCTATGATAGACTTCATATAGAATTCCTGTTCAAAATGAAGTTGCTTACAAATGTCTATGGGCGGAAGTAACCACTTACCATCAGGTGAGCTGGTTGTTCGTTTGCTACTTCATATTTTTTAAACAAAAGTTTGGTGAGGAAGATGTATTTATCCGAGGCGTTCTAACTTAGTTCTGGGGGTATCAACGCTATCTACCCTTCCGTAAGACTGATGTCATTTAGCTTTCATTACAGATGTTCATAAGTTAGCGGGCACTTACCATTATGAATATAAGATTAAAACAAGCTATTGTATTTATTTATAGGGATCAAGTGGATTAATAGTGTAACAATAGTTGTATTTTATCCAAAAACACTTATTTTCGAGTTACATACATTTTTATATGTATGAACTGTCGTACATATTACTAATGGACGAATGTCGCATCTTATGTTATAAAGGCGAAAGTATGTGAGAATGAATATGTGTTTGTTCCTCTTTCATGCTAAGGCTGGTTGTAATTCGCTGAAATTTGGCAAACAAATAGTTTATAACTTAGATTAACACAGTATACTCGTTACCGTTGTAGAGCCGCTGGAATAACCTATATAATACTTCAACCGCATTTGACGACCCGCGTGGGAGAGCGGTGACTATACTGGCCTGACACGTAGTGGGCCCGGGTTCGATCCCCGATTAGACAGATATCAGGAATGAATTTGTATTTCTGTTTTGATTTAATGGATATTAGTGTATGTATTCGTATCTATGTGACAAAGGAACCCACGACTTGTATATTATAATTATTACAAAGTTTAATAAAAGTAGATTCAACGGTTTATATTAGATTTAAAAAGTTTCCGTTTTACCACTTCTGTAAATGATTGATTCAGGTCTCGTGTAGTTTTTAAGTTAACTTATGCATTTAATAAGAGGCGAGAAGTGAAATGATTATAATCAACAGTGCCAACAAACCCGCCCAATAATAGTTACAAATACGAGCGAGCGTCGCCGCGAGGCGTTCTTGTGTGCCATATTTCATAGTTCAAATTTATTTAGTACCGGCTTACTCTACAAACTCTACAATATAAACTTGTCGGAACGGCGAGCGCGGACCAGATCGCTATCGGTATGTCGAAATATTTGTAAACGGTATCGATAGTCTAATCGATTCCAGCGATCGATAATCGACTCGCGGCCGGCAACGATCATCATCAAGGTTTAATTCACCAGGTCGCAGCTCGTAATCTTTATCGATATGGTGGTAAGACTGAAAATTGATCGATTCCAGCGTCTTCGCCAGATTAAAGTCTAATTTGTTGTAATCCACGAAGTCGTTTACATCTTCCTTCTTTATATAGTAATAAGGTTGGGAATTGATTAAGTTTAAGGCTTCGTGAGATGTAATATCAGCGAGCGCTTAATTCGATCGTAATTGTGTTCTCGATTCGGAGATCGTCGGAAACTTCGTTTGTTTAAACATTTATGGGAGATAGTTGAAGATCTAATCTTTATCGAATGAGTAATAACTTGTCGTTTGGATCATTTTTAAAGAAAACTCATGTTAAATTTATAATAAAAATAAGTTTTTGAAGTGAAATTTCGTTAGAATCTTTATGATTTGTTTTTCGATGAAACGACAATGCACTACCAAAAAACAGTCAATTACACAAACGTTTATATATTAATTTATCTACTTTTACGTTAATACCTCATTCAAATTCCTTAATAATGTTTTAATATCAAATATACTTTATACGCACTTATTTTTTGAAATTTGTGTTTGTGTTTTGATATATATATATATGTTTTACGACCTTGTAAAACGTTTTGCAACAGGTATTTGCTTGGTGAATTAATTAATTCCTATCAGACTATTTATCTTAAAGTTGCGAATCCAAAGTCAGTCACGGGGTCATAGAAATATAATAATTATCCTCATAAAATCGAAAAACGATGAATTCGATTAATTTTCGAAATTAACTGCTTGATTCATCGCACACTAAAAACTACGCTTGGAACATACTACGATATTATATCGAATTATCTCCTTCATAAGTATCTATATATTAATTATTGTTAAAAGTATTTAATTTATGGAAAACTGAGTTATTCCCGCGGCTTCGTCCGCTTTGTTGAACCACGATAATAAGTATCCTATGTGTTAATATCTAAATCATAATCATAAATGCGTGCCAAAATTCAGTAACAAACACACATACATACACAAACTTTCGACTTTACAATATTAGCAAGATTAAAGCCAAATAACTCAGACGAAGAAAATCACAAGCTGAGACGCGTTCGAAAGACGATTTCATCAAAATCAACACGACATCGGAGCTAATGATCCTTGACAATAAATCACAAATACGAGCGGATCCGGTTGCGATACCTAAAAATACAAAGGAATTAAAAAATACGGGGCTACACACATTTGGTACCCAAGATACCTGAAGGACATGTCTAAAACCATTACAAACGCATAGTGATGTACGTTGCCTAACTACTTATCGATATTTTGGTATCGTAAACGCATGTATCTTTTGGTACTCACAAAGCTGACATGACAAACGCATGAATAGTGATGGCCGTTGTCTCGCCAACTGTCGATGTTTTAGCATTGCGTACGCATGTAGGTAGCGGTATAGCTAGGAATTTTTATTGCTATAATAAAACGGTGTCGCCTTACGTCGCGAGCGTGGTTCAGCCGGCTTGTCTTTCGAAGGCCGTAGTGTATCGTTTACAGCTACATAGGGCTTCTAATTTACGTCTTGATAATATGAAAAATCGTTAGACTACACGTTACATCTTAGCGTTAACAACGATCTCCATGTCAATATGAATAAATTTTAAATTATCGCCAAATTAAATACATTTTATATGAAGGAAGTATACTATTTGCCTACTTAGTCGATGAAGAATTTATGTAACTACAGATTTCCTCAATATAATATGTGCCCATAAACTCTAAAGGGCTTTGTATTCAAATGAAATACAAACGTGTTCAGAACATTTAATTCTGTTTCAAATGCCATCAAAATAATAGAGACATGACTCGCGTCTCAATTAGGTTACATTATTTGCGGTGTAGGTTTCCAAAGTTTTTAAGGTAACTTTGGTTTTTCCCAAAGTTATAAACAAATGGGATAAAGACGCCACTCAATTTTGAGAACTTTTACTTTAAAAGCAATCGACAATTTATTTCTTATATGCACATGTTAAATAAATAGCGGCACGTGCCTTGGAATCGAACCTGGACCATCGGAGGCGAACATCGACGTATCTGGGTCCTCACTGGTTCTAAAGATTTACAAATTTGATTGTACAAACTCCACATAGCAAGAAAGAACACGTTTCATAGCGTTTCGTTCGCGCTATTATTTTTTCGTTGCTGTTTTTTGTGAGCGGAACAATTTGCGTCTTTAGTTGACAATACGAGAGTTTTGCACGTTTCTAAGACGATGTTATTCAACCTCTTATTACTAGCAGTGACCTGCGGTTTCACCCGCGTTTAAAAAATGCAACAAATTTAAATTGTAAGTAAGTTTTGATAGAGTAAATGTATTCTAATGAAATGAACACTAATGCTACTATGAGTCAAGACAAACACTATAAACACATTTATTTACCTTATTTATATTAAATTCATAAGTTAATGTTTTATGCGATTTCAACGTATACAATCAGGGCAGATAGTACTTCAAAAATATAGAAATATGTACACTTATTCTCAGTTCTCACTTTTTTGCAAATATATGCGACGTACGGACAAGCGTAATTGTATTTTTTGTACATGTATGAATTGATGTCATCGATCAACCGTCCGTCGCCCTAAACCGTTCGAATTTGCTGCCACAATACCATTTAACGGTTATACCAGTTTATGGCAAATTGTGTAAATTTTTATTTGTGTCCGCGATATGTAGGACAGTATAGTTTTTACGGCGACGGGTTTCCATAGTGGAGACAGTTGTTTAAAATTGGTGGAACCGTTGTGTGGATCTAGGAATTTGTTATGCTAATTTGCGATTTATCGATTTTAGTTTTAATTAGCGTTACAGTCACAGCACTAGCGGTCGTTAAAATGTTTTGAATTTAGGCTTATATTTTTTTATTTGCACGTAATTCGATTCGATTACTGAACCGCAAAGCGTTAATTTAGTTACTTTCTGTTGTTGGCAAATATTAAGTTTAAAATTGGATTATCTGATTATTTTAAACTCTTTTGCAATATCTTGTTGTTTTTTGGCAAATAACCCGAAGGAAGTTGACTAGAAAACAAGGCACGTTATTTATCACGCTTCATTGGGTCTGTAGCTGAAAAACTACAATAAATAGGTGCAGCAAGTCAAATACCTTTTATAACACCTTTTATTTGCTAAAAACTAGATAAAATGAGCGAAGTATAATTTTTAAATGACGGAGCTTAAACGAAAACTGTAGCTAGGAGATGTATGTCAAAAAAACTTCAATCTCTAAAAATCAACACTGAGTATGTGCTAAAATTGTTATTTGTGTTTCTAATTGCAAATTGGTCATGGTATACAAACATATCTCCCTCTGACTAAGGAATTCGAGCGGACTTCATCAAGCTACTTACGATTAATTAGACTAGATAGAGTAAGATAACACGTAAGCCCCTAGTAACAGACAATTTTATGTAAAACTCAGTGACCTCTGCCAATTCGGACCAATGTCGCCACAAGACCCCTTGACCCGCTAGTAAAAAGTGGAAATGCTGACGAGATCCATCAACGAATGTCGCCGAATTCGCAAGTGCAGCCTTAAAAGTCGACGATGATTATCGGTAATTAACCGGTGAGCATGATATCGGCAAAAAGCAGATTTCCGCGTCGTATCGAGCACATATCGAGTTACCCTTGCACTCTGTAAGGGAGCTGGTTGCCCTTACCGATTCCGTAAAAATCGACGCGATCGTTTTTTGCGTCTGGGTAGGGTTGTCAGGCCGAAAAGGTTGGTAGGTTATACTTGGTTTTTTTTTGAACGATCATACTTATAGCTGGTTCTTAATTCTGCGTTTTTGCGTATTGCTAATTCCGCAATACTATTTACGCCTAAATAACAGATAGTTATTTATTTTTCAACTTATCGGAACTTAAGTCGACCTCTAGTTCAACAAAAGTCTAAGACGTTACACGGTTTAAACATGTATTTATCAAAACAAAAAAAATCTTATTTCAAATTTTTACTGGATAAGAATAATTTGATGCCTAAATTTTGATATAAGCACTAAAGCACACGATAATAATTAAAACAGAGAATGACAATTTGAGCAAACACACCTTTAAATACTCTGACTTCTGACAACCCTGGCTGCGGTTATTTCGCGATGGTCACAGCATAATCGGTCGTGAATATTTATGCATTTATGATTTTATACCCATACATACTTGGAGTTTTCATTTTTTTCCGTTCAGTTACGAATTTCGATTGTCTTTATATTATGCGAGCTAAAGGATGCGACTATAAAAATGTCGCGCTGGTCGTTGTAATGCAATAACTCCAAGAACAGTTAACTTTTTACCCGACTACGTCAGAATATAGGTAGTGCTGTTCGAGTGTATGTATGTACAGCCCAAACAGCTTGATCAATTGTAATATGTGACATATCATTAGAATCGTGTCAGTATGCATAGTGACATAAGCTGTAAAAAACATTGCGTCAGACTAGAAAAAAAGGGAGGAGAGGACCGCCTTTTTTATTGTCACGGCAAGAGGCTTTGAGAGACAAATAGACCAAATATAAATATATAAAATAAAAAATAAATTCTTATAAAAGCAATAACAAACATATCTGGTGGATAATAAGGTCAAAACAATATTTGTCATGTCACATGTTAGTAACTTAAGCCACTGGACATATTAATACTAGTCATATATTTTAAAATATTACTTATACCACTTTTACATTAGGATTACACACTACCATTAGCGGGCAATATATTACCAACTATGGCCAACAAAATTTACTTACCATTTGTAAGCATTAATCTTTATTGATGTAAAACATGAATATGTAACATTACATTTATTACGCTTCACTGTTTATTTAAATAATTAGGAAGCACGTACTATATTTTTTGTAATGGATATTTCATATCACAAAGGTGGTAATATGGAAGCTTGGAGTGAAGTGTTAATTAGATACTTTTTTTAAAGATACTTTTTTAAGGTCTCATAAATAAATGGCGAAAATATTTTTAGTATGTCTCTTTTAATAATTTGTCTACGACTACCGTTTACAGTAACTACTCGACACAAATTGATACTTTTTTGATAAAATTTGAAAAATGAAAATCGAAAGAATTTGGTGCACATTGTCGCGGCATTAATATCAATGGTTTAGTCACTAAACTTTAGTGAAATTGCAAAGAACTAGTATGACGGTATCTTTAAAAGGTTTAAATTCAGTTTAAAACTGAATATTAGTGACAATTTATACAGTATAGTATAAAATAGTTATAAATATTTATTAGTGTAAATGGTCAAGAAAAATATTAGGATACCTACAAGCTGCTTAAAGGCTTATGTATTTTGTCTAACATTCGCACTTCAAGCGCCAAGCGCTGAGGATCTATGCATCTCTCATCTGTAAAGGACATCTCTGCAACAACAAGCCCTAATGTCCAAGGTTATGGTGGCATGTGTGTCACTTTAACAACATCAAAAACAAACACGTACAATTTGATGCGAACAATAAAAATCAAACAAGTGTCCTTATTAATTATGTCATTCATAAAGTATTGTCTCGCTCGTCCGCCATTTTTTGCAACGGAGGCGAAGCACGTGCGCATGCGCAGGTGGATGAGAAAAGTATGAGGTTTAAGGCGTAAACACACTGTGACCGTCCGTCACTTATTTTAGTATTTTAGGATTGAATATGTCATAATTATGAACAGTAATTTAAAATGAATTATAACAATATCAAATGATGTCATTTGTATTCAGCAAAAATGAAGTTACTTTGAGTGTTGTTTGTAAATAGTCAACATTTTGCAATGTTGAGTTTTCGGTGTACTATTCTAGTTATAGTATAGTATTTTAGTATTGTATCGAGTCATATTTCCTTATTTCATGTCGTGTATTTGTATTTGTCTTAGTTAGATCCATTTGAAATTGTTCAGTCTTCGTAAAGAAGTAGCATTTGAGCATGCAGTCCGCATCTCATGTCATTTATAATGCAGATAGCTGAGTGACACTTGGGGTTATATAACTTAAATATATTTTTAAATACAATACAATTTCTTAACGTACAATTATATAACACGCCTTTATCCGATATCAGGTCTGAATGAAACGTGGTATGCCGGCCTTGTAATCATCATAAATGCATGGCGGGATACGTGATCTATCGAGTATTTTGGTATCTGCAAAAACCTGTACATTTCACACATACTTTAAACCTTAAAACAAAGGCCATAAGCCTCTCTACATCGTCTCAAAACAAGTGCTCTGGTTGGTATGTTGTGACTATTACTCGTTATCTTGCTTTACTATCCTTTAAGTAGGTAAGTAGTTATGTCGCTGTGTTTTGTTTGAGAGGGGAGGAATTTAGCTTCGAAGGCAAACTAAAAAAATATGGCGAAATAATAATACTTCCTAATAGGGAGGAGGGGCGAGTGGTTCTTAAATCCTCTTATTTCAGAATTTTGCGACAACCTAGATGGACGAAGTGGGTTCAGACTCAAGGCTTGCGCAACTAAGTACCTCATCAATAGTATTCAAAGGTATTGGGACCGTTCCTGCTTCGTATGTGCGCGCAATACCTATTTCTGCATAATTACAGTGTTAAGCGCTTACATGTTCTGACTAGAAGGGTAGCAAAAGGATTACCCGAATCATTCCCACTTAGTCAGTTGCTACACTGTGGCTTACCTCAGGACTTCAATGCTATTCTTTGAATATATGTTGAGCGATGAGGCCACGTCAGGTAGACCGTGTGCTCGTTTGCTACATCAACTTAATAAAAAAGTAGTTTAGAGGAATTTACAAGAACGTTTGCATACTTGATAAGGATCTCGGTTGGCGCCTCGTGGCTACTGGTGTCGTTGATGGCTTTTTAGTTTTATGTTCTCGTCTTTATACCCACATTTTAACACTAACTATTTGATGCGCAAAGATGTGTGAAGTATTAAAAAACCTGCCTTGTAACGAAATCCTAAGCTTAAAATGTATATTTTGTATTGTGTTAGTAATATAAAAGGAATGCTGTCACTTAAAATTATGAAACTTTCAAATCATTATAAATAAATAATAAGTTAGTGAAAAATAAGCTATATACTTTGAGAAATACTTAAAGAAGAATGTCGTAGAACAAGTAAGCCTACATGACAAATGTCGCAGAACGTGTATCATGCCAGATTGTGAGGGTTGCAGGTTGAATCTCGGGCCAGGCTATTAATTTTTGTTAGTCTTCTGAATTTGATTGTTGTCTTCTTTAATTGTATCTATGGCCAACGGGGAACTTCTATGGGATTATGATATAGTATATGTGATATATATAGTCATTTTTTATATTTTATCTTCATTATAACATTGGAATATGAAAAAGCGTATAAAAATCTTATCGTCTGTATTCTTCCTCAGTAAAAAATATTTATTAATGATAACTCCATAACCTGGCTTGTCAAAACTTCATATTGACCTGAGAAAGCTTCACCAAATTGAGAATTGTGAATTCCTTTCGCAAATTGAGCGTATCGCATCCCATATTTCAGGTAAAATATACACAAGATATCCAATGTGAGGCACAGTAGTAATTTTTTTGTCTTAAACGTCCTTCGAGACGCAGAAGACTGCCGACGGCGACCGTAATTTTCGTATATTACGGTTGAACTTTTAAACTGGTTTCGCAATAAAATGAGACGGGATTCTACAAGTCACTCGGGTCTTTGCCATATTGACCTTATAAACTTCCTTAACAAAAACCTCGATCGGCCATAGATTTGCGTTGCATTCAGTGGTCGCTGTTTTGGCTCATGTTCAACGTTGTCCCAAATTTTGTTGTTTCCAATTTTATTGTGTTGTTTTAGTTGGTTTGATGTTGGAATAGATAAGCGGCAACGGTACAAGATATAAACAAGACAAGTTGTGATAGGCCGTGGTTTTACGGATGACTTTTATGGAAAGTCGATTTATGGTTAGAAAACCATATGACGTTTATATGTTAGACCTTTACATTGTGGACACTTCGGTGTATTCTTCAGTTATGAACGTGAGTACCGGCTGACTTAAAAACGAGCTGACCATCGTCATCCTCAGGATTAGCAACGCGTCTATTATTGATTTCTTCGAACCCATGTTCTATGTGAGGTAACCACTTCCTGTTAAATAGACTCCTTGCTCGTCAGCTAGTTAGATTATATAAAATTTTGTTTATATTGATTGATAGTACTACTTGGCCAAGTTTACCAACGTGCCGTTATGAACCCAAAACAACATTAAACGAACTCAATAATGTTCCATGCCGTATCGATTTAAAAATTCAGACCACAAAATACAAACCTCACTAAAATATTCAAAAACAATTTAGAATTATTACAATTACGTAAGTACGTCTACGTTGTTAACTACTCGAGTATCAAAACACAATCCTCATTATCAAATGTCAGTTATGCTGCCAAACGAACAAGTCCGCAAAATCGCTATATGTTCCGCGATTTCAGCTCGAATGCGTTCGATCACGTCCACCTGCGCTACAATAGACAGTAAGTTGTAAGCAAAAAGAGTGCTTAATTTCATGCAAATTATTGGCTACAAAGTATAGGCGTTAAACGGTTCGACCACCGGCGTCTGATTGCATTTAGAATTAAACTTGATTGCTTGGCCTCAATATTAAACGAGAAATAGGCCACTGGGTATTCGCTTTCGATGTTTGATGAATTGTAAACAAGTTTTTTATGATCGCACGCAATCCGAGTGATTTATAGTGCGAAATTGGCGGGTGTTTCAGTAAAAGAATCGAATCGAGCATCGCAAATGATCGATTCTGCCGAGATGATGAAGTCGTCTAGATAAATCCCCCGGTGTTTATATTCAAATTTACCTAGTTAAAGCAAATCACGACGCGACTGTCAATTGAAGTTGGATTTATATGAAAATGGAGTCATAAATAACGGTAAAGATGTTTCATATAATCTCGACGTCCCATTTGTTTTGCGAGGAATTTAATGTAAATAGTAACCGGTCGTGGATTTGAAAACTGCTTCGGGTTAAAATGTCAGTTGGAATATTTGTAAGTTTCAATATCAACACATACAAATGCATGGTCTGTTTTTGATTGTTACATTGGCTTATTTCTTTTGAGATTCTATAGATATATCGCCTGTTATAGTATTTTTTATTCCAGAATTGGATATCAAACTCGACCGACATTCTTGCCAAAAAATCACAGATTATAAATCATAATACTAGGTACCAACTTACCCGCAAATTTTCTTTCATTGTGATTTCTTAAAAAGGATATGGATATTTAAATAAACTACGATTGATGAATGTATGATTTGGCAATGGGCATCTTTTTCGTCAGTCTCATATCCAGATATCATAGCATAAGGTTTTTAAGCTAATCCGACGTAAATAAATGGACTAGATATGTGATATGTTAAGTATTTAACAATTAAAACATCTTTATTACGTTAAGGCCTACATAGAAACTTACAAATTGTATTAACAATATTTTTCAAGCTTTCCGTTGCCAAGACCTCAAGAGGAGATCCGGCAATAAACCCAGCGGGTTCTGTTAGTTGTTGTTTTTATGTCACCTTTAACATTTCAATTAAAAATCCAAGTTTTTATACCGTGCATAAAATCAAATAACAGGTTAATGCTGTTCAACGTCCATTCATTTATGTTTTCAAGCGTTAAAAGTTCAAGTACTTACCACACTAAAATATTACTACGATCACGGGTAAAATATATGCAAATACAAAAAATATACTATGACATACGAATATTATAACAGGTGTCTTATCAGATATCAGAACATACATTAACGCAAGTAGCGCATGAAACAACTACTTAGTAACATATTTTTTGTTTTATATTTTATATCAGTTCCAGTCCAATAGTTTTGATGTACGATGTATATCTTGCAGCGTGTTTAAATTTGATTTTTTGCGGAGACATTTACACAGCAATCAAATCTATCGTTGTAATTCGGTGACTGTTTTTATTAATTGATGACTCACATGAGTCACATGCTTTTACTTTGAATTCGTACGTGGTAGACTGCTTCGTGTTTATATTCTGGTACCACCTCTGCCTTTATTTTGTAGCCATAAGCTGCAGCTGCAGCAGCTTCTAGCTGTAAATAGCTGCAATGTATCAAACGTCACTGTGTAAGAAGGACAAGGCATTTCCACTTATTTAGTTAGGGTAGCATCGCGAATGTCTGTTTTATCCGATAAACCTACAAATAATTTGGGAGCAAGATCATTTTTTTAATTAATTTTTAAGTGTTACACGTATTAAACGTGTAACACTTAAAAAATAATTAAAAATAACTAGAATATTTCAATTTTTTTGGGTTGATAGTAAGCGGATAATACATAAGGGGGACTGTATACTCATTCCTACTTCGATTTAATAAACTGCAATAATGTAGGACCCCTAAAAATTTATTGTTACGGTTTTCAAGTTACTCATTCATATTTCAGCTATAAAATATAATTTGCTGTGCTGAGCAATGATTAGTAAATAATAAGTACTTGTAGTTGCTCTAGAAACAGTCTATTTTATAGCGGATATAAGAATACTTATTTTACAACTATTTCCTTTGCTTAAGTATGATTTGTACATAATATAATTTATATTCTCATAAACTTGTAATGATTTTTATCACATTATAATACAAAAGAGGTTATTAAAAGCAATGAATGACATTTGAATCATATAATTACTTGTCTATATTTCTTCCGTTATACTCGATACTACTCGATACTAGTCGTAAAATCTTAGCAGTGAAGTAAATTGTACTTAGTTATTACCATTATGTTATGTATACTTTTTATATTAAAAAGTATATACCACGAGTGAAAGATTAGAGAAATTTTGTTCAAAATATTGTTAGATACATATATTATTTAGAACATTTACTAAATTATATATATACACTTATGAAATTCAATTATGGCTATCACAATGATATAGCTTTGTATACAATACTTCTAAGGACACTACTACATATCCATAGAAATAATATATTCAGAAGTGTACTAATTCTCTTATTGGATTCTTAGATGATTATTTTCAGATTTCACGTTTGAAAAGTATTTAAAGGCAGATATGCTTGTACGAGACATTTTATCGGTCGGTAGCAATGCATCTATGAAAAATCTTAATTAGTTATTGCGATTATAATCAAGTCAACCGAATCGTTCACTACTCCTATTAGATAAAATTAAATTTTGCTGCATCATTTGCGATGTCTATGCAAACTTAATGATTTACTGCCCCTGTCTTCATGCCGTTTATACTACCGTACTTGGATGTAGGAACAGTCGTATAGGGTCATCAATAAGCAGTATGCGTTACAAGCACTAATGAATGGACAAAACAAATTATTGTTATTGCAACGTGTGCACATTGTACACAGGTTAGTGGTTTATCGCCTACGAGAACGGATAGGACAATGTGCGCTCCCTCTTATTGTTTAGTGTTCGTGTGAGGTATTAAATTTTATTATTCAATGGTCACTATTTTGCTGTATTGTTAACATTACCCGGTCGCTCGGAAATGTTAACGACGAATTTGGAACTAGTCGTTCCGTGAGCTGTTTAGTTTTTGATGAATGTCCATGATATCCAAGAATACTAGATTCTTCTTCGGTCTTATCCCACGGTATAGAGTATTCCGTGTTAGTCCGGTTAGTATATTATCTAGGTGAATGCCAATATAATGCGTGATAGATTCAGATTTGAAGTAATTATTTTTTGGCTTTAATTAGATAACTTTTACAAAATTCATTTAGCTATAAATGTTGAGGAACAATTTTCTTCTGTTTTGTAAGTAATAGTAATGTTATTGATTTTGGTTGTTCAAGGAGACAGAAAGCCGTAGCAGCTGATTACAACATTTGACATTTTTATGTCAAAAGCAAAACTTCACCTGATACACAAATGATGTATGACAGTATGACGTTCCCAATTCGTCATTGCGTTTTGGACGCAAACCAATAAATCAAAGCTCATAGACGAAGCACCGTAACCCGTGAACCGTCGTCTGGTCACCGTATCTGATGCGCGTGCGCCGAAATTGACCGCGGCTTTTTGTGAATGAGCCGCAAAGCGGGCCGGCTTAGAACAAATTTAACGGTACCCGCCTTCGTTTATGCAGGTTTTTTTTCTGTTACACCTGACAAGCTTCTGGCGAATGTAGGGGTGGCAACTCCGGGTTTTTGCAGATAAAAATTTAAAAAATATTTCGAGCTGAAGATTGAATAACAAGCATATGGGTTATGTCTCTAGTCTTTATAAGTGTTGATTGTTTTTTTTTTTGGATTTAAACATTTTTTAAAAGTAGTTGTGGTGACTCGAACATTATTAATAATAAGTACTTCACCGTGTACAGCCGTTGTGAGCCAAGGGTTGAGGTATAGAAGGCTCTATTTAGTGTTCCGTTACCTAAATACTAAATATAAATTAATCACTGTAGCCAAAAATATTTGGCACGGATCTTCTGACGAACGGTCGGAGGTATTGGAGCCTGGGGAGTGGTCGTCTTTCCTTCCAAGAGTCTCTGTTCAGTACGTGTATATATTCAAGATGTAAAATAATTTCGATAGCGTGATTCAGAATTATATGATGATCTCCTTTAAGGAGTTAGAGAAAGAAATACATTTTTATTTTTAAATAATAATTCAAATAGTTGGCAACCCTAATGATGGCGGATGGACGTGGATGAGTGCGCGCAAACTTATGTTATCTGCTGGACAGGGCTAGGCGCTAACGGGAATGGTATACGTTTTGACAACTAAGCTACAAGCCATGGGGACTTACGTAGTCATCCGTAGATAACATAAAAATACGGACGTAACTGTATGACCTTCTTTCTTACTAGCAAGACAAGTTTTTAGGAAGTAATTTTGAAGATGGTAAAGTACGTTCTGCTTTTGCGGAACACTTGCATCAAAATACTAAAAGTGTACATTAGGCCAGACAAAACACACGAAGCATTCAAACTTCATCTTTAAAGACGGCAACATCAAAATAAAAACATATAATTTTATCTGTTTTTGTTTCTAACCGACTTCCAAAAAGGAGGAGGTACACAATTCGTCTGTATTTTTTTATTTTATTTTTTATGTTTGATACATCGAAAGTTTCTGGGTCTGGGTTTTTGTGTATTCGTCTTTGTGTTTTACCATGGCACCCACGTCAAGAGAAAATCCTAATTTGGGGCTCTGAGTGTAGAAAGTGTAGAAAGCGTTACAGTGCGTAGATGGCGCTGTACACGTTTAAATGTATTGCTTTAATTCTATAGATATATAGTGAAGATTAGTTATATGCGTTTAATATGACTCATTTGCTTCTGAGAAACGAAAATAATTCAAATGGATCTAATTTGGCCTGCCAATCATGGTAACTTCTGCATGACAGTAGCAGTTACAAATCGTAAGTGATAAATGACCGGCCGCGAACTAGTTCGGTTTTGTGATATCAGTGACATAGACAAATTGGGGACCGACTATGGCGAATGTTTTTTACGTTAACACGCTTTCTTCTTGAGCGAAAAGTTTTTTTTTTGTAAAAAGGAAGTAGTAAACGAGCATAAGTCCATCTGATGATCCGTATGATGATGTATGATGATGTCCGTATGATTACTGCCGTCCATGAACATCTGTAAGCAACTTGACATATAACAGGGCATCTATCCGAAGTCGATCACAAATGCATTGCTACTCCCGAGGACTAAGAGGGTCGCCTCATTAAGTGAGCCAGCAACTACACCCTTCCACCGAAGCGCAAGAACTGCTTCACGCTAGACATAGATGTGGCGGTGGGACATCCCCGGGCGAACTTCATTGGTTCTACCACCCGGTAAAGTACTTGCATGGGGGAGTATGTTGTCTTGGTATTGATGTAGATAAAATTGATTTGGATATGAAATTAGCCGTGGGTACAAAATTGCATGTAATTTTGGTAATTCCAAGAAAATACGGTAGGAATGACTAACCCTTGATAAAAAATATCGAGCGGCGTGCGGTTAAGAATTCTTTCAAAACAAGGATAATACGAAGAATCATACACGAGAAATATTAGTTGTTTACCAATGAACTAATCTAGTGAAGTATAGATACTCTTTAAATGTGGTCAAATGAATTAATTAGAATCGGAACTAATAAAACGGCCGTATCTGGTATGGTGTAAGTAAATGGCCACTCGGAAGTAAATGTAATACAATAAAAACAAATAAGTAAAAATTTCATGCTTAACGTTATAAAAATCGATAACATGTAAAAAGTTATGGTGTTAAAAGTTATGACATGTCTGCTATCTATAATCATATAGTGTTTGACCGTTCAAATATATCTGCTATGGAATTCATCAGAGACAGAAAGACCATATTTCGAAGCCTCCCACAAAGCAAAAACTTTTAGTAAGGGACTATGATGGTAACCATGTATTTATTTATACCGTGCTTGACTGACCACAGTTTAGTGGTTGGTCAGTGACGCAACCCTTTGCATCAGTCGTTTGTGGTCTGACTGACCCATAAACGTTACGAGCAACGTGACAACATGCTAATAATTTATCTTTTGGTTTCAGGTATGTCCCTTTGTCTATCACGTCGTTACCGTCTCGGGTGTTCTTGTGGTTTGTTGCGCAAAATGTGAGTAGAAAAATGTTAGTGACAGATTTGTGAACTAGGAAATATTGTTTAGCTGCATGCTGTGGCCGTACGAGTTTAATAGGTTTACTCAAAACGCTCTGTCTACGTTTTTGCTGATACTTCGCAATGTTTATCGCAAGGTATGACCGAAAACGAAATCATGTACATTGCAATATATCGTCGAAAACGTTAACAGTGATCGTTTATTTTCACAAACGCAATTGAAATGAGTCGCGAGAACGACCGCCGGGCAAACATATATCCAAAATTAGGCTGTTGATTTACGTCAAGTACATTGTTTAATATATTGGAGTATT